>JAMLFY010000029.1:271684-342684 GCA_030441495.1 Dalbergia oliveri
TCAAATCCATCATTGTATCATGACTAAAACACATTCGCTTGTCATGGTTAAAATTTCCATTTTCTAAAACTTTATATATGATACTTGGGCAAGTCTTGAGCTCTAGGGTATTTAGGTGATGACATAAACATAAACATGTTATGTACTTTATTTTACTCTTCATTATAAAGTAAAGTGAAAGCATAAAATAAATATGAGATGTAACCTCATTATTATCTTTAAGGATTAAGTGATGACTTGAAATATAAACATGAAATGCAAGCTTGGAAATTTAAACATGAAATGCAAGTTCATTTATTTATTCTTGAGAGCTTAGTGATGGCATCAAAATAAACATGATATGCAAGGCATAAACTTAAACATGAATGCAACTTATTTTATCTTAACTAGAGCTCTTACAAGACTTTAGAGGAACATTAATAGCCTTAACCCAACATGTATCTTAACAATATAAAGTGAGCTTTAGAGTTCTTAGCACCAAGTCTTCAAAGAAGTCTTTGGTTTGAACTTCATCATCAAGCTCAAGAAAATGGACTAAAGATAAGCATCAACACTTATCAAAGCAAACATAAAAGAACTACTCATATTCTTTATTTTATTGCTCATGGGCTTCAATCTAGAGAAAACTTAAACAGATGACTAACTTTAAGGTTGGCAAGGGTAAGCTTAGAGCTCTTTGAAAACATATGATTAATTTTCTTAACAAAACTTTTAGTGATCTACTTGACATTTTTATCAAACTTTGTCCAAAGAAAGGAATAAAATCGAAATCTTGAGTAAGGAATATGAAAGAAAGGAAACCGAAATCATATATGGTCCAAGACCAAGTTTTCAAGCTTTAGAGGTTTCTCACATGGCATCACAAGACCATTATCTTGGAACCTCATCATCAAGCCAAAGTTTTCTCAACACAAGGCTCTAAGGAAAAAAAGTGAAAAGAAAAAGAAAGAGCTTTGAAAACCCAAGAGAAAACTAGAAACTTCCTTAAAGAAAGCAAACAAAACTTGGAAAATAAACCCCTACCAAATGAAGTCTTGAAAAAGATGAAAGAAAGCTTGTGTTCTTGATGAAATGAGAAGACAAAATCTTCTTCTTGGATGGTGATAATGATTCGGCCAAGAGGGATCTCAAGGAAGGTGATTTTTCTTTGAAAGAGTAAGCTTGGAAATGGGAAGGTTTGGTGTTTGAGAGGTGGTTTGAGGTGGTGGAAAGGTTTCTTTGATGGTGGAGGAAGAAGAACAAGATGAAGAGAATTTGAGAGGAAGAGAGAAAATTGCAAGAAAGCTTAACTTGGCAAATGATCTAAAGTGTAACCAAGCTCTCTAAGGCTTGGTATTTATAGAAAAATGCAATATGGAGGCTACCAAGGGGGAGGAAGGTCGATGGTCTTTATGCCTTTGGGAGGAAAATATCTTCAAAAGTTTGTCATTCAAAGGCATGGTTGGATATGACTAGATATGGGCAAGGCATGGCTTAAGGCATGGTCTTGGAGTGAAATAAAATCAACATGTGACACAATTTGGGGGATGAATTCGGCAAGCATTTTAGCCAAGGGAGGAAAAGAAATTGTTCATGTAATTGTGGTTTAATGATGTGTTTAGGTGTTTCTTTGATTAAGGTTTTGATTAGGAGTTTGTAAGAAGGTGTTTAGGTGAGATAATGGTTAATTAAGGTTGTCAAGACTTGATTTAGGGGTGGTCTTGCTAGATTAACAAATTAAAACCATTTCTAGTCAAATTAAACCATAGACACAATTCCTTGATTTAAGGAATTAGAGAAAGAAATTACTATTCAAGATTCCATGACTAGGAATCTTGAACCAAAGAATGAAATTAGAGTTTAACTAAGCAATCTTAGGTTCTAATTAACCTTAATAAATTATTTTGACTTTAGATTAATTATCAAAATAAATTAATCTTCGATTAGAGCCTAATATTGCTTAGGTTTGGTTAATTACATCATAGGCTCACTATACATTGTTCTAGGGGCAAAATGGTAATTTTCACTAAAACTCGGGACCTCAGGTTACTAACCATTATAAACCACTCATAAACATCATTCTGAACTTTAAAAATGTTTCGGGCCCAACGGCCTACCGCGTAAAACGCTATAAGGGTATTTTGGTCATTTTGAGCCGAAAGTTTAAAAATGATATTTTCACCTCGGATATCAAACATTACAATCATAACCCCCTTCAAACATTGAGTTGACCCATTTGAGGATCGTCGTATCCTCAATTAAGGTAAAAATGACCTCGGGGCATTTTTGTCATTTGTACTCAAAGGAAAAATCATGTTACATTACTCCCCTCCTTAAAAAGAATTTTGCCCTCGAAATTCGTTACCTTAAAAGCTCAAAACTTCGCTCTCATGAATTTTAGCTCCCACGTGTGTTCTTCCGTCTCTCGCCCCATGCCATTTCACCAAAGGACGAGCTTGTTCCTCGGTGCTCACGCCACGTCCACAATCCTCGTTGGTGGTAGATTGAAAGTTAGGTCCTCCCTTAACTATAAATTCTCTGGCTCTAACACATGGCTAGGATCAGATTGGTATTTTCTTAACTGGGAGACGTGGAAGATGTCATGAAGATTAGATAGGTTAGGAGGTAGGGCTATTGTGTAAGCTACTTTCCAACTCTCTAAGAATTTCAAAGGAGAGAAATCGAGGACTCAACTTCTTGACTCGCATGGCTCTACCTATACCTGTAGTGGGGTTATCCTTAAGAAAACATGTTCGCCCTCTTGGAATTCTAACGGCTTTCACCGCTTGTCTGCATAGCTCTTTTGTCAACTTTGGGCGTCAAGATTTTATCCTTAATCCTCTTTATTTGCTCCTGGTTTCCCTTACTACTTAGGTCCAACATGCTTTGTTCTCTAGGTTCATGCCAACATAAAGGGACTGGCACTTCCTTCCATACAAGGCTTCGTATGGTGCCATACCAATGCTCGCGTGATAACTGTTGTTATATGCGAATTTGATAAGTGGCAAGTACTTATCCCAACTTCCCTTTCTAATTGGTCATCTGTTTGAGGGTGGTAAGCCGTGCTTAAACATAACTTTGAACTAAACGCCTTTTGAAAGGCTCCCCAAAAACGTGACGTAATTGCGGATCTCAATCAAGATTATCATCAATGGAACTCTATGTAACCTTACTATCTCTTGTATGTACAGTTGGCTAACTTGTCTAGGGAAAAGGTGATCTTGATAGGTAGGAAATGGGCCGACTTGGTCAACCTGTCCACTATTACCCAAATAGCATCATGACGGCTTGGGTCCTGGGTAAGCCAGATCACAAAATCCATAGAGATGCTATCCCACTTCCAATCAGGGATAGACAGGGGTTGCAACATTCCTAAAGGTTTTTGGTGCTCGACTTTCACCTTGACAGACCATGCACTTACTAACCCAGGCAACTACATCCTTTTCAATCCTGGCCACCAAAATATCTTCTTTAAATCCTGATACATCTTAGTAGCACCAGGATGAATGGTGAAGTGGCTTTTGTGATCCTCCTCCAAGATACTCTCGGAGGTCACCATCCCGTGGCACGCAAGATCCGCCCCTCAAACCTCCATAAACCATCGGGTCCTTCTCAAACCGTTAACTTACTGCCTTAACCGCCTCAGGTTCTCTCTAAATTCCTCATTCTCTACTTGTGCCATAATGACCCTCTGTTTAAACCCATTGGTCACACTAAGGTGACACATCTTCATACTCCTATCCGTCATCGACATCCCAAATTCAAATCCCTAAACTTCTCTATTAACTCAACTTCTTTAACCATCATGTAAGATAGACATAATGATTTTCAACTCAAGGCATCGCGACCACATTAGCCTTGTCGGGGTCGTAACTTAAGCCAAAATCATAGTCCTTCAAAAATTCCATCCACCTTTTTTGCCTCATATTCAACTCCTTTTGATCAAAGAGATGCTTAAGACTCTTATGATTGAGAAAACTTTAAAGCACACCATACAAGTGGTGCCTCCATATCTTCAAGACAAACACTATGGCGGCCAAGCTCAAGGTCATGGGTGGGGTAGTTCACCTTGTGAGGCTTGAGTTGTCTCAGACGCATAGGCTACCACTTGCCTATTTTGCATCAACACATAGCCTAAACCCTTGCCCGAAGCATCACAATATACCTCGAAAGGTACATTGGGTCGGGTAAAACCAAAACCAGGGTTGAGGTTAACTTTCATTTTAGCTCTTGGAAGCTTTTCTCACACTCGAGATTCCATGAAAATGGGGTATTCTTCCTAGTGAGCTTGGTTAGGGAAGGGCGATATGAGAAAATCCTTTTATGAACCTATGGTAATAGCCTGCTAAAACCAAAAAGCTCAGTATTTCCGTTACGGTGGTTAGTCTCTCCCAATTCATTACAGCCTCTATTTTACTAGGGTCAACGGCTATACCTCCCTTTGACACTACGTGTCCTAAGAATTTCACCTCCTCCAACCAAAATTCACACTTAAAAAGCTTTGTGTACAACTTTTTCTCCTTCAAAATCTCTAAAACCAACCTTAGATGACATTCATGCTCCTCGTGGGTCTTCAAATAGATGAGTATGTCATCTATGAAAACGACCACGAACTTATCTAAATAGGGTCTGAAGATCCTATTCATATAGTCCATGAACACTAGGAGTATTTGTCAATCCAAAAGACATCACGGCGAACTCAAAGTGTCCATACCGAGTTCTAAAGGCGGGTTTAGGTATATCTTGATCTCTCACCCTAATCTGGTGGTATCCCGACCTCAAATCAATCTTGGAGAATACCACTGCTCCTTTTAATTGGTCTATGAGATCATCAATCCTAGGCAAAGGGTATTTGTTTTTCACCATTACTCAATTCAACTACCTATAATCTATGCATAACCTCATGCTTCCATCATTCTTCTTAACAAATAAGACCGGGCTCCCCGGTGAAGCACTAGGTCTTATGAAATTCTTTTCCAAAAGCTCCTCCAACTAGGTTTTCAACTCCTTTAACTCCAAGGGTCACATTCTATATGGGGCTATAGAGATAGGTCCCGTTCCAACCAACTCAATGGAGAACTCCACTCTCTCTCGGGAGGGAACTTGGGTATCTCATCAGAAATACCTCGGGATAATCTCTTACTATTGGTATATTATCTATATTCTGCTCAAAGTCTACCTCACTAGCGGCTAGAAGGACATATCCCTTAGTTTTCTCCCCACTACAATAGACCTCTACGGAGTTCACATAAAGCTTCAAAGTTTGACTAGTTTTGCTAGGGGAAAGACGAAAGATAACAGTTTTGGTATAGCGTCTAACAATACATGGTTGGCGTAGAGCCAATCCATGCCAAGAATTATTCCTATGTCTTTCAAGGGTAAACAAATCAAATCCATGACAAAAAACCTATTCTCGATAGTAAGATGACAATTTAAACAACAATTCAGGTATGTAGGACGATTTGTAGGGCAGAAACAATAAGTTCAAAAGGAAGTTTAGAAACTTTAAGATTCAAAGACTCAACACTAGCATGTGAGATAAATGAATGGGTAGCACCAGTTATAGGAGTAGTTAAGGTTCTACCATTTAATTCGCATTACCTTCGATGAAGTTGTTAGATCCGGTTGTGTCTTCCGCATTGAGGGTGAAGACCCTTCCTTGGTGTTGCGGCTTGGGTTCTGCTGATGGCCCTCCGCTTCTGCAGTCCTTGGCGTAGTGGCCCGGCTTGCCACATCGGAAGCGACTCCTTGCCTAGCTTGGCAAGGGTGATTACCATGACTCTTCCACGGCGGGGCATATACGGCCGGTGTAGGTCGGGGAATGCAGCGGGGGCTCCTTGGAGTGCCTTGTTCTTGCCCCCACTAGGCCCTCCTTGGTTATTGTTGTGAGGACCGCTCGATCTTCCTTGTTGGTTGTTGTAGTTCCCTCAATCTTATGGTAACGGCAGCCTGGGGTGTTGGTAAAGGTTGATTGATAGGTCTTTGTTGTTATTTGTTGTTGCTGATGCTTGAACTGGTTGGCATGGTAGGGATTGTAGTGGCTCCTTGACTGGTTCTAGTGCTATGGCTTGAACCTCGGGCTTGAGGTCCCAACCCACGGGCGCTCCGCCCTTGCGGCACTCAACTTCTTGTGCCCCTCTTCTATGATCCTGCACTTGTTGACTAAGGTAGGGAAGTTGATCCACTCATCCGCCTTGTTGGGTTCAAGACTCCACAGAAGGTTGGGGGATTAGCCTTGCGGAATTCCCCAAATCGGGCTTGCTCCATAGCCTCAGGGCAGGGGACCTTGTGCAGCATCCCTGCTCATCACTCTTGCCATCTCACGAATAGCAGCTACGGTCTCGTTCCTTGGTTACCCTCGTTCGTATCCTATTTCTTCTGCGAGGTGCCATTGGTCCCTAAACACACAAGTCAATAAACACTGAGGTGATCAAGCTCAATATTCTATGCTAAATGAGCTAGTTACCATGGCACAAGCAAGCAGACGGGGTCATGCATGTCTATCCTATAGCTTATCTCTATTAGCTAAGCGCTACACATGACATACTATCGTATCATGCCTATAAAACATGGTCAGTCCCAATCCCCAGGCTCCATGAGATTCAACTGATACCATAATGTAACACCTAATATTTAACCCAACATGCCTAGGACATATTAAGATTAATTATTAGTTATTACTTCTTTTAAACTCATTTGTAAAATTACTTAGCAAAAAATACAGGTAAATTTTTTTTTTTTTAAACACGTAAACCAAAATGCGAGCCGTCACGTACTACCATCCTGAGCGAAACGTAAGAGTAGAGAAATTAAACATACAATTGAAAGCGATAAGGAATACACCCATTCATAGAAGCAAATGCCATTATATATTAGATAACATAGTTTGATACATAGTTGGATACATCAACTAAAATGTAAAAACATAAAGTCATACCCACATAAGAATGGGCATAACTTGCAGTACATAAAGCAAGATAATACATAAACAGAAAGAAAGCATAATCAACAAGATATAGGGAAGCCCAAAAGATCAAACCCCAGCTATAGATACCCTTCCCTCAAAATCTACTGGTGACGCTGATCCTCTAGCGATAGGGAAAGATCCCATGAACTAGAGCTCCTCGTGGCCCAACGAAGCGGGGATGTAGGCATGCGAAGTGGGGGAACAACATGGCCTCCTCGACGCGCACCTCCAGCTGTCACACTCGCCTTGCAAGCCTCGGCTAGGTGAGGATCCTCGCCATCCTACCCATGTCCATGGGCATGAGGGCGGAACCCTCTGAGTAGACGCAGGAGGGGAGTCCCAAGTCGACCCCAGGCGTGGTATGAGCGGACGTACTGTAATCTCTAACCATTGAGGATGATGGACGGCACGGCGATCCTGTCGTCACGGGGTCGAGTCCTCTGAAGATGAGTTATCGCCATAAGGTGAGGTAGGAGTGAAGCGAAAGCTGAAACTGGATGCGTGACGGGCGTCCCATGTACGCAAAAATGCGGACAGCACATCGACCCTTGAAATGATACGACTGATGCTCGGGTCAAAGTGCACCTCCCAAATTGGCATATCAACAAAGATCACGAACGACGCCATCAAGATCTGAAGACTAACGGAAAAAAGAAAAGAGGATGAGAATCTTGCTAAAGAATCTCAGGAGGGAACCTCCTATCCTAGTATCATCGTTTACGTCCCAAGAACCTTGGGTTTATTATGAAAAGGTTTAACATGCAAAGGTTTATTATGAGGTTTCATAAGAGTAATTATCCAAGGTCCATGTCTTTTATGATGAATCTTAATGCATGTATGCAGCATACAAAACATGAATGCATGGCAATACTTTATGCAAACAAACCAATAAAACATGTCAACAATAACTAATCATCATATAAGTGGCATATACTCCTCATGAAAACCTTTCTCTTTCATAAGCAAGATACCTCACATCCTTTTCTCGTTTCTCAAACTTGTGACATCAACGTATCAAAAATAGTAACCGTACCTCTAAAACTAGGCTATGAGCTCATACCTCAACTGTCGTCACTAGTTCTTACTTATCTTCTTGATAAGCGTAACATAATCACAATAATCCCGACTCCTAGAGTACGAGTGGGGGCCTAAGGATCACCCATCATGGGACTTTTTCCTTCTTCAAAAAGCATCAACTGGTTAAGAGCAGTGACTTTGTCCGCTTTGACAGGCTAATGTCTATGCCCTCACGGTTTTACCTTTTCCTCATCGTAGCAGGAGAAGTATGTCTCGGTCTACGAAACACATCAATTGGTTAAGACCAGTGACTTTGTCCGCTTCGATATGGCTCCACGACCATACCCCCCATGGGTTTACTTCTCTTCACTCTAGGAGAAATGTGTCTCACCATGTCACATTCAAAATCTTACTTTCAAAAACTTTCTTAAGTCTCTCAAATTTGATGGAAATTCAGCATAACAATGTACAATGAATTTCCTCAAATTCAAGTCATGCCACATAACTCATCCAATATCTCAGTCAATCCCATCTTTAAAAGCCACATAAACATATTCATTCATTTCATCATCACCTTATATCTATATGCATCTCAAACATAACATGCCACATAACAATCACAACATAACCTCACATATTCTCATATGCATGCCATCAATACTTTCACATATACTCTCGGTATATCAAAACTATGTGTTCACTCGGTCACTTACTCTCATCAACTTCTCTATTTGTAGTATCTTATGCTTTGACCCTTACAGGTGTTAAACTCGTGTTCTGATTATCCTAACTCCCATAATAGATCTTTTATGCACCTAAAGGATCATTACTTGTAATTCTCTCTAATATTTATGCTCACTAACTCTTCCAAACAGCATTGCATAGATTAATTACCATGATTATTATTCAATTACGAGGTTCTAGAATCTACGTCTTTGACCCTTTCTTGTTCCGTCTTCGCCTAAGGCTCTATATTCAATTCCTAAACCAAATATTAGGGATTCCTACACATATCCACTAATTATAAACCATTTTCCTTAAGTTCAATTATGCTGAATAGAATTTACATTCCTTGTTTCTAAGGGTTCTAGAATTCTCATTCTAAGCCCTTTCTAGTTACTTGTTCTTTCCTAACTTCCCTAAATCGTTCCTTACTTCACTCAAACATAATTTTACACATCTTAACTCCATAAAACAAAATTAATACAGTGGCCAAACAACCATGGTAGTACCGAAAGCATAGCTCACATAATCACATAATTTCATGATGTAAATGCATATAAGTTGCTAGTTTTCTCTTGGAACAATTTTTGGAACTCAAAAGGGTGGCTGGTAATCAATTACATCGGCTTGGTATCGACCAAACCTAATTTTGTTTGGGTAGAAGAAATATAGGTAATCGATTACACAGGATGGTAATCGATTACTTAGGCTAAAACTGTTTGGAAAATGAAGAACATCGTGGTAATCGATTACATAAATTGGTAATCGATTACAAGTAAAACCGGTTTAGGCATGAGGAGCAACCTTAGTAATCGATTACACTGGTAATCGTAGACCTAAAATCCTTCAAATAAATTCTGGTAATCGATTATATAGTTGCAATCGATTACCTGAACCTTTGGAATTTCAAAAACATGATTTTTGACGCATCCTAAGCTACTTAAACACCTTGAGATCACGTAAAACATCTTTCTAACATTTTCTTAAAATCATCCTCACATTTTTACAAAATCAAATCCATCATTGTATCATGACTAAAACACATCCGCTTGTCATGGTTAAAATTTCCATTTTCTAAAACTTTATATATGATACTTGGGCAAGTCTTTGAGCTCTAGGGTATTTAGGTGATGACATAAACATAAACATGCTATGCACTTTATTTTACTCTTCATTATAAAGTAAAGTGAGCATAAAATAAATATGAGATGCAATGTAACCTCATTATTATCTTTAAGGATTAAGTGATGACTTGAAATATAAACATGAAGTGCAAGCTTGGAAATTTAAACATGAAATGCAAGTTCATTTATTTATTCTTGAGAGCTTAGTGATGGCATCAAAGTAAACATGATATGCAAGGCATAAACTTAAACATGAATGCAAACTTATTTTATCTTAACTAGAGCTCTAGCAAGACTTTAGAGGAACATTAATAGCCTTAACCCAACATGTATCTTAACAACATAAAGTGAGCTTTAGAGTTCTTAGCACCAAGTCTTCAAAGAAGTCTTTGGTTTGAACTTCATCATCAAGCTCAAGAAAATGGACTAAAAGATAAGCATCAACACTTATCAAAGCAAACATAAAAGAACTACTCATATTCTTCATTTTATTGCTCATGGGCTTCAATCTAAGTAAACTCTTAGAATGGACGACCAACTTTAAGGTTGGCAAGGGTAAGCTTAGAGCTCTTTGAAAACATATGATTAATTTTCTTAAACAAAACTTTTAGTGAGCTACTTAACATTTTTATCAAACTTTGTACAAAGAAAGGAATGAAAACCGAAATCTTTGAGTAAAGAATAGGAAAGGAAAACGAAATCATATATGGTCCAAGACCAAGTTTTCAAGCTTTAGAGGTTTCTCACATGGCATCACAAGACCATTATCTTGAAACCTCATCATCAAGCTAAAGTTTTCTCAACACAAGGCTCTAAGGCCAAAATAAAAGAGGAAAAAGAAGAGCTTTGAAACCCAAGAGAAAACTAGAACTTTTCTTAAAGAAAGCAAACAAAACTTGGAAAATAAACCCCTACCAAATGAAGTCTTGAAAGAGATGAAAGAAAGCTTGTGTTCTTGATGAAATGAGAAGACAAAATCTTTCTTGGAAGGTGAGGATGATTCAGCCAAGAGGGATCTCAAAGAAGATGATTTTTCCTTGAAAGAGTAAGCTTGGAAATGGGAAGGTTTGGTGTTTGAGAGGTGGTTTGAGGTGGTGGAAAGGTTTCTTTGATAGTAGAGGAAGAAGAACAAGATGAAGAGAATTTGAGAGGAAAGAGAGAAAATTGCAAGAAAGGTTGAACTTAGCAAATGATCTAAAGTGTAACCAAGTTCTCTAAGGCTTGGTATTTATAGAAAAATGCAACATGGAGGCTGCCAAAGGGGAGGAAAGGCCAATGGTCTTCATGCCCTTGGGGAGGAAAATATCTTCAAAAGCTTGTCATTCAAAGGCATGGTTGGAGGTATGGCTAGGTATGGGCAAGGCATGGCTTAAGGCATGGTCTTTGGAGTGAATCAACATGTGACACAATTAGGGGGATGAATTTGGCCAGCATTCTAGCCAAGGGAGGAAAATAAATTGTTCATGTAATTGTGGTTTAATGATGTGTTTAGGTGTTTCTTTGATTAAGGTTTTGATTAGGAGTTTGTAAGAAAGTGTTTAGGTGAGGTAATGGTTAATTAAGGTTGTCAAGACTTGATTTAGGGGTGGTCTTGCTAGATTAACAAATTAAAACCATTTTCTAGTCAAATTAAACCATAGACACAATTCCTTGATTTAAGGAATTGAGAGAGAAATTACTATTCAAGATTCCATGACTAGGAATCTTGAATTAAAGAATGAAATTAGAGTTTAACTAAGCAATCTTAGGTTCTAATTAACCTTAATAAATTATTTTGACTCTAGATTAATTATTGAAATAAATTAATCTTCGATTAGAGCCTAATATTGCTTAGGTTTGGTTAATTACATCATTAGGCTCACTGTACACTATTCTAAGGGCAAAATGGTAATTTTGCACTAAAACTCTCTGGACTTTCTGAGTTGACTAACCATCATAAACCACTCATAAACATCATTCCGAACTTTCTGTAAAGTTTCGAGCTCAAACGGCCTTTACCCGTGTAAAACGCTGCAAAGGTATTTTGGTCATTTTGAGCCGAAAGTTCGGAAAATGAGATTTTCACCTCTATATCAAACATTACAATCATAATCCCCTTCAAACATTGAGTTGACCCATTCGAGGACTCTGTCGCTGCCTTTAATTTTGGGTAAAAATGACCTTAGGGGCATTTTGGTCATTTGTACTCAAAAGAAAATCGAGGCGTTACGCACGACAAGTCACTCGTCGGGATCGAGTCCTCTTGAAGATCAGGTTGTCGCCATACGATGAGGTAGGAGTGAAGCGAAAGCTAGAAACTATGCGAACGGGCGTCCCATGTACGCAAAATGGACAGCACAACGACCTCAAAATGATATGACCGATGCTCGGGTCAAAGTGTACCTCCCAATTGGCGTGTCAACGAAGATCACGAACTATGCCATCGAGATCTAAAGACGTAACGTAAAAAGAAAGAAAGAGCGGGTGAGAATCTTCTAAAGAATCTTAGGAGGAATCCTCCTATCCTAATGTCGTTTATGTCCTCACCTTGGGTTTATTGTGAAAAGGTGTAACATGCAAAGATTCATTATGAGTTTTTATAAAGCAATTATCCAAGGTCCGTGTCTTTTATGATAGATCTTAATGCATGTATGTAGCATAACAAAACATGAATGCATGGCAATACCTCATGCAAGCAAACCAATAAAACATGTCATCATTAATTTATCATCACATAATGGCATGTAACTTCTGTAACATCCCATGTTGCTTTATGCCGACTATCCCCAAAAACCAACATGGGTCTTTTCAACGTGCTTGTCCTCACTCACATACTTCCTGGGAAAACTTCCCGGAGGTCACCCATCCCAAAATTACCCCAAGTCAAGTATGCTTAACAGTGGAGTTCTTTCATGATGGGCTACCAAAAGAAAGATGCATCTTTGTGGCATAGGTAGTACTAATCAATTCATATAAACCCTCCTTACTGTATAGTCCCATACCTATACAAACTCGGGATCCCTCTCATTCGGGTGTGTAATCGGTTCATTTATGTACCCCTCCGCTTGGAGGCAGGAGCCGCTCATAGTCCGTGCCTTCTTCGCACCTATGATCACTCCCTGCCTCATCCCAGGGCATTACAACTTCTCATGAAAACCTTTCTCTTTCATAAGCATGGAACTTCACATCGTTTTCTCTTTTCTCAAACTTGTGACATAAAGGTATCAAAAATAGTAACCACACCCCTAAACTAGGGTATGAGCTCATACCTCAACTAGTCGTCACTAGTTCTTACTTATCCTCTTGATAAGCGTAACATAATCACAATAATCCCGACTCCTAGTACGGGTAGGGGCCTAACGATCACCCATCATGGGACTTTTTCCTTCCTCGAAACGTATCAACTAGTTAAGACCAATGACTTTGTCCGCTTTGGAGGCTAATGTCTATGCCCTCACAGTTTTACCTTCCCACGGAAGGAAAAGTACATCCCGGTACGAAATGCATATGGTTAAGACTAGTGACTTTGTCCGCTTCGGTATGGCTCCATGGCCATACCCTCCACGAGTTTATTATCTCCTCATGTAGGAGAAATGCATCTCGCATGTCACATTCAAAATCTCACTTTCAAAAACTTTCTTAAGTCCCTCAAATTTGATGGAAATTCGACAGCACAACGATTGTACATCGAATTTCCTCAAATTTGAGTCATGCCACATAACTCATATAACATATGCTTCCTCATTCAATATCTCAACTAAACAAACCTTTAAAATCATATAGACATGTTCACCCATTTCATTATAATTCCATATACTTCTGCATCTCAAACATAACATGCCACATAACAATCACATCATAAGCTCACATATTCTCATACGCATGCCATCAATACTTTCACATATACTCTCGATATATCAAAACTACGTGTTCACTCTCACTTACTTTCATCAACCTCCCTATCTTATAATATCTTATGCTTTGACCCTGGGCCTTAAACTTGTTCTGATTATCCTAACTCCCATAATAGATCTTTTATGCACCTAAAGGATCATTACTTGTAATTCTCTAATATTTATGCTTACTAACTCTTCCAAACAGCATTGCATAAATTAGTTACCATGATTATTATTCGGTTACGGGTTCTAATCTACGCCTTTGACCCTTTTTAATTTTCTTCGCCTAAGGTTCTATATTCAATTCCTAAACCAATTATTAGGGATTCCTACATATTTCCACTAATTATAAACCATTTTCCTTAAGTTTAATTATGCTGAAACAGAATTTACAATTTTTGTATCTAAGTGTTCTAAAATTCTCATTTTAAATCCTTTCTAGTTACTTATTCTTTCCTAACTCCCCTAAATCGTTCCTTGCTTCACTCAAACATAATTTTAAACATAATTTTACTCAAACATAAAATAGAATTAATACAGTGGCCAAACAATCAAGGTAGAACCGAAAAGCATAGCTCACATAATCACATAATTTCATGATTTAAATGCATATAAGTTGCTAGTTTTCTCTTGGAATAATTTTAGGAACTCAAAACTCTTTTAGAAACCCATTCATCTCATTAAAATCATATAAATATAGGTGAGGTTAGTAGCTAAATTATTTTGTTCATAAAAGTGATTTAAAACATAAAATCTTGTTCATAATATTCTTTAGTTCACCTAAGCTTAGAAAAATTCCAAGACATAGGCTATGGGCACATATGATTAGATGAACTCATCTCAAATCCATCATCATCATCATAAGGCTAAAATGGAATTCTTGAAATGCTTCCATTTTCTAAAACTTTATATATATGATACTTGGGCAAGTCTTTAAGCTCTAGAGTATTTAGGTGATGACATAAATATAAACATGCTATGCACTTTATTTTGCTCTTCATTATAAGGTAAAGTGAGACATAAAATAAATATGAGATGCAACCTCATTATTATCTTTAAAGATTAAGTGATGACCTGAAATATAAGCATCAAGTGCAAGCTTGGAAATTTAAACATGATAATGCAAGTTCATTTATTTATTCTTGAAGCTTAGTGATGGCACAAAAGTAAACATGATATGCAAGGCATAAACTTAAACATGAATGCAAACTTATTTTATCTTAGCTAGAACTCTTGCAAGACTTTAGAGGAACATTAATAGCCTTAACCCAACATGTATCATAACAACATAAAGTGAGCTTTAGAGTTCTTAGCACCAAGTCTTTCAAAGAAGTCTTTGGTTTGAATTTCATCATCAAGCTCAAGGAAATGGACTAAAAGATAAGCATCAATGTAACACCCTTCACACCATAAGGCTATGCTTAAGTCATAACCTTATAATGAGAATTGTTACTTGTTATCTCTTGACCTTTGATGGAGTATATACATATTACATAGGAGCCTGCTTTTCCAATATCTAACATAAAATGTTTTCTTCTCTGAGCTCTTAAATTTGAACATAATTACTATGTCAAAAATACATAATTGTATTATCTCCCAATAAAGCAATAGCATATATAACTTCTGCTCAAACCCTTATCCTGGTTCAGTAGGAAACCCTCTAGTAGGTAATGGTACTACTCAACATTCACTCAAAAGAAAATAAAAAGGCTGACTAAATTCTCATCATCAGTGCATTAGAAACTCTAGGTGTGATGCCAATATCAGTCTGAGCATCTCTACAAATGATCTCATCATAGCAATCTATGTAAAAATATAATACCAGGAGGAATGAGAATCAAGGATTCCCACTAAGAAAATATAAGTCTACACACATATATCTAACATAATATTAAAATAATTAATATATCTTCGATTTCTTTTGAAATGTCTAGCTTGCTTATTCACTTTACTTATTAAATACAGTATCATGAGTATACTTATGCTTGAGAATAAAAGATTGCAAATTCATAAGATAATTGCTTAGTATTTTGGTTGTTTGCATAAAGGTTTCAATAGTTAGTACCATTATTTCTCTGACTTAACTTGGTTAGATAACTTTAAACTTAATGGTAGAACCCATAGAACTCTTCTAATATACTTCTGAGTTGGACCTGTTAACAATGTAATGTTGTCATGTTACAACCTGATATAGTTCACTAGATGGAGTACGTTTACTACATCTATTTAAATAGCCTCGCTTTTCTTTCTCAATACATCACTTTTCTCAAAACGATGTAACACCGTCGTGATTACAACCTGATATAGTTCCAGGGTAGCACGTCTACTACCACCGTGAATCCATGAGCTTACCATTAAGCAATTAATGTTACATAAGGTGTATTTGTTCAGTTTTCTTCTCTCCATAAGGTCTGGAATATTTGTGTAGGAAATCTTATGATTCTCAAGTAACATCTCTTCTTAATAGTTCTATATCTCATATTCTTGCTTTGAGATTTCCTTGAAATCTCCTTAACTTTTATGAGATTTTCTCTATTAAGTCTCTTGAATTACTGTGAGACTTTTTCTCGAAAATCTCCTAAATTCTTATGAGATATTCTTAGAATCTTCTAAATTCTTATGAGATATTCTCTTTAGATCTTCTGAATTCTTATGAGATTTTCAAATCTCTTGGAGTCTTATGAAATATTCTATTCAAAAATCTCTTAGATTCTTATGAGATTTATCAATAAAATCTACTAAACTTTTTATAAGATTTTACTGAAGAACAGTTACAAGATTTCTGAAAAGTCTAGTAAACTTTTACGAGATTTTTCTTAAGAAAACAATTCAACATTTACGAGATTTTCCATAAAATCTACTAAATTGTTATGAGAATTTTCTATAAAATCTGTTAGACTATTACGAGATTTTGTTGAAAAAAAATCTTAACTGCGATGACATAATTTCTATAAAAGTTGTTGGTTTATGACAAGATTTTGAAAATCTGCAATCTTTTATGAGATTTCTTTAGCAAAAACTTATAAGACTTCTTATGTAACACCCTAATAATTAACCGAATACACCTAGGTTGTATCTGATTAATTACTAGACCTTACTCTTTGCTTCAGTTCTTTCATCATACTTTGAAAATACTTAGTGAAATTACGAGCCATTTTTTTTAAAACATGATTGAAAACGTGAGCCGCACATAACGTGAACGACTAGCGGAATATAAAAAGACATATCAGAAATTAAATACATCATATCACATTGGCTCCATCATATAACATCCATAATTACATAACACATAAATATTTTGCCTACCAACAGAGTTAGGCTAGGTGTAGGCAATCAAATAAAACATAAATAGTATATGGATAGAAGGACATCCATTAATGGCACTTAGTAATAACACTCCAAGGGTAGGGATAGATATCTGAAATATACGAGTGAAACTAGTAGGATCAAGTTCAACTACCAGGTGAAAGCCTCAATGTGAATCACGAACACTTCCTTCTTCTTTCTGAAGACAAGATGGAAAGAAAAATAGAGGGAGTGAGAAACTTATAAAAAGAATCTCAGTATGGTACTCACCTCATGATGCATTGTGTCATCATCATCGTCCCCAGGAACCTCTGGGTTTCATTATGAAATAGTGAGCATGCTAAGATTGATTTATTAAGTTCGAAAATATACTTTACCGAGGTTCGTCCTTTTAATCATGCGTCTTATAATGCATCATAAACTTAGCATGTCATGTTTATAATGAACTTTTTTCCTTTTATCAACACATCATCGTCATATCATAAATACTATGCATAAAAGAACATCATATTTCTCATCATCAAATCATAAATACTATGCATAGAAGAACATCATATTTCTCATTATCATATCATAAATACTATGCATAGAAGAACATCATATTTACATCATGCATTACTTAGTTCCTTAGGTGACTTAAAGTTACTTCCATCATCATTTTCCTGGGCCACCCTATACTCCACCCTTTTGGGAGTAATCTAGGTTATGAGCTCATACCTTGCTAGTCGTCACCAGCACATACTTATCCCTTTTGATAAGTAAAATTTCGTCTTTACCCTTTTGAGAGAACGGACTAGGGGCAAGAATCACCTTTTCACCGCCTATAGTTTGAGGGTCCAAAGGATCATTTTCTCATATATTTTAAGTCACCTTTAAGTCTTTGCATGTTATATCATAATACAATTCTCAATTCATAATCATTTATAACATTTTCTCGTTTATAGTCTTATTAGGAATAATATATATACCAACTGTAATCATGCATCGGAAGATTCCAGGAAAGAGAGGTGGGTCACAAATGGACACGCTTAAATACTAAGTCTTTCCTAGCCAGAACCTTTCCAAATTACACTTTTACGTAATATACTTTCTTCAAGCAACAAAGAATATTTCATTATTTCATGCATAAGCATTCTCATTGTTTGCAACAGCAATTATAACATGCAAGCTGGAAATCATTCAATGACGTCAAATACTTAACAAGCATCAAATCACTACATAGACTTATCATTTAAAACATCAAAGAGGTATCATCATAAATCCTTATCGAAAAAGTTTAAACAATCGAAACTCTAGAATCGGGCAACCTTAATTATTGAACTGATTAATTATGCATCTAAGGGACTTATTACCATCAATTATAAGTCCTAAAAATGTTATTAGACAATATGGGGCAGCATAGACAGTAAGTTGTTCTTAAGGTTTTACCAATCTAGAAGTTGCGTTTTTAACCCTTTCTCATTACCGTCTTTCCTTATGATGCTAAAATTAATTACTAAAACAATTATGAATCATTCTCCCTTATCTAAACATGATAAAATCTGGTTCTTAAAATCACTAAAGGCTTTGGACAAAATACATAAATTTCATTCTCTAAAGTTCTAGAAATCTTGCTTTTATGGTTTTCTAGTTGCTAGTTTCATTTTTAGTGTTTGGATAAATCCTACACTAATTGTTACCAAATTTTTTGTGGCTTAACCAATCTTAAACAGAATTATATCATACTAAAACAGATTTGGCATTGGATAAACTTAAAGGGGTCAAAGACTAGGTAAATTCTAGATTTATGGTTGTTCTAGGAAGCTAGTTTTGTCACTAACATGCAGAATCGTTCTCTTAACAATAAACCATAATTATCACAACTTCAAACATATTAAATCATCATCATTTATTGGTACTAATCTCATATGAAGCCGAATCATGAACCTCATATAATTGTATAAAATCACATTTTAAGTGAACATAAAATATTAGTTTCCCGTAGAATCCTTGCAAAGCTTTAAAACTCTTTTAGAAATTAATTCTTTTTGCTAAACTTGAAAGAATCTTCATGATTAAAATTCTCACTTAAGATAAAAGGAGCAAGTCTTGAGCTTAAAGATTTATGTGATATCTTAGAATCATAAACATGCTATGCAACCTCATTTTAATCTTGTCATTATAAGGTGATAACTTGGAATTATAAACATGATATGCAAATCCATTTCTTTATCTTTAAGATTTAAGGTGATGACTTGAAAATTAAACATGATGCAAGAACTTGAAATATAAACATGATGCAAGAAACTGAAGCGGTAGTCCGCACTAGACTAGTAGAGGGAGAAGAGAATCTTAGAAGCTGAAGGCGGGATCGCATGGACCGGTGAAAGGAGAAGAGAATTATTATTACATCTTTTTAAGCTCCAATCTCAAGACTTCTTAAAGAATCAATTCTTTAACTCCAATAATCTTATTTCTTTGCTTGTGATACTTGGGCAAGTCTTTGAGCTCTAGGATCTTTAGGTGATGACATAAAAATAAACATGTCATGCGTTGATTCTTTTAGCCATTATAAAATAAAGTGAGAGCATAAAATAAATATGAGATGCAACTTCTTTATTATCTTTAGAGATTAAGTGACAACTTGAAACATAAACATGAAATGCAAGCTTGGAAATTTAAACATGAATATGCAAGTTCATTTATTCATTCTTGAGAATTTAGTGATGACATAGAAAGTAAACATGGTTATGCAAGGCATAAACTTAAACATGGATGCAAGTTCATTTTATTTCTTTACTAGAGCTCCTCCAAGACTTTAGAGAAATATAAATTCAACCCAATATATCTTAGCAAGACAAAGTGAAAAATACATCTTTCAAGTTCTAAACTCAAGATCATAAAAACATCATAAAAATATTATTCTTTAAAGTTTTGCATCAAGTGGAACTTTCAAGCTTTAGAGGCCTAACTTGTGATGGATTCACAACCCACCCTCAAGGTCCTCATCATCAAGCCATCATCTTAGTCCCACCTAGGCCATATGGCTGAATTGTTAAAGAAAAAGGAAGAAGAAAACCAAATGGAAAAACTAGAGAAAATCCATGAAATCATCATTTTGAACCAAGAACAACACTTAGCAAAGCATAGAAATAAACTTAAAAACAACTCCCTACCTAATCTGATTTGAAGGAAAGGAAGAGAACTTGGTTTCTTGGAGTGAAATGAAAGAAAATATTCTTGAAAACTTGAAGAAAGAATTCAGCCAAGAGGAGGAGGAAATGAGAGCTTTTGGTGCTTTGGAAAAACTAGAAATGTGTACAATTTTGAGCAAGCATCTAAGGCTCCTTAAGCATGCCTATTTATAGAGATTTTGAAGCTCATAAATGGACAAATGGAAGAAGACTGATGGATTTTCATGGGGAACAAAGGGAGGAAAATCATGTCTTGTTTAAGGCATGTTTTATGCCATGTTTTAGGGAATTTTTTGGCATTTTATTTTAGTGCATTATCTTGCAATAATTCTAATGATTATGGCTAAATTATTTCATGCATTACAGCCTCATGGAAGAGGGTTTTGTGTGTTCCATGTATTATTTAGGTGTAGGCAAGGTATTCATGCAATTTAGAGAATTTACGGTTAAGGGCTTAGGTGAATTAGTAAGCAATTTGAGTGTTTTAAAGCAATTTTAGGTTCTAATCAATTTAAATAAATAATTTTGACTCTAGATTAATAATTAGAATTTAATAAGCTTTAATTTGAGCCTAATATTGCTTAGGTTTCGTTGGCAAATCAAAATCTCAAAATTTGTAAAACTCACAAAAGGGCAAAACGGTCATTTTACTTAAAAATTGCCCAAGACCACCGAGCTTAACCAATGGTTAATCATGGCTTAAAAACACCTTTTAACACATTTTAGTGAGGTTTGGGCTCAGTTGGCACGCAAAGGTTAAAGGCGGGGCGTTTTGGTCATTTCGCACGTCAAAGCTCAAAATTAGGATTCTTCTCCTCTATTAACACTCATAACACAAACAATCCCTTATTAACATCAAAACATCCCCTTGAGGACGGGTGGGGCCCACGATCCTCATTTTAAGTAAAATAACCTCAGGGGCATTTTGGTCATTTTACACGTATAGAAAATTTGGGTTTGCAATACTTGCACGAATTGCTCCTAACTTCTCTTCTAACGTTATATTCCTTTATTAAGGATTGTTTGGTCTCAAATTTTATATAATATTTACCTACGGTAATTCGGTAATTCCTAATGACAGTAAAAATTACAATAAAAATTGGGCGTACATCTTACCTTAAAATTCTTGAATCTTCAGGAAATTAAACCAAGTGTATTACTTAGATTTTAGAGTTTTTCTTCTATAGATCAAAATCTCATCCTTTTTCATGAAACTTTCTCATCATACTTCAAAAATACCAATTTCTCATATGTTATGAAACTATTTCTAATAATATTTTGGTAAAATTTCTAGATTTTTCAATCTTTTTAAAGAACTACCAATCTCTTCATTTACTTAGTAAATATCTTACATCAATTCCAACAATCCACAAGACTTTTATCTATTGCATTCTTTTTAATCTATCAAGTTCATATATATGTACCTCTTGAAAGTAATTTCAAATTTCACAACATAATTTCAAGCATGTATCAGAGTTTATTTAGCAAAAATAGCCAAACAATCACAAGCAATAGACATAGAATCTTTCCTACCTTTCTACAAGCATTTTGCTAAGCTTTCTCTAGCTTTTTCTTCTAATTCAAGCCTCAAACCCACTTTCCAGCACTTTTTATGCCTCTTTGGACATATTTGAAGGGGGAAAAAGAAGGCTTTGACTTGAGTTTGATATGGAGGAAGTGTTCTTGCACAAGTTTAAGTGTTTATCTAGGCATAACCTTTAAGAATATGGAGCTTTCATGGAGTTTGAAAAGGAAAGAAATGAAAAAGAATGAAGAAGGAAAGGAACGTGAGGTTTTGTGAGAACCAAGAGGAAATGTTATTTCATTTCCTTTTTCCTTTTTATAAATAAATGTAACACCCTAATAATTAACCCAATACGTATCTAATTAATTACTAGACTTTACTCTTTTCTTCAGTTTCTTAATCATGCTTTGAAAATACTTAGTGAAATTACGAGCCATTTTTTTTAAAAAAAACATAATTGAAAACGTGAGCCGCATAACGTGAACGATAATCGGAAAGCAGGCAAAAGAGACATATCATGAAGAACACCTCATATTGGCTCCATCATATGACATCCATAATTACATTTCACATAGATTTTGCCTACCAAGAGTTAAGCTAGATGTAGGCAATTGAACAAAACATAAATAATATATGGATGGACAAACATCTATTAATGGCACCTATTTATAACACTTCAGAGATAGGAATAGATATCAAGTTCACGCTCAAGGTCTAGTAATACGTTCCTCAAGGGTAATAAGCTGGTTCACAAGATCACGTGCACTACCAGGTGAGAGCATGGGAATCACGAACATCACCATCACTTTCTAAAGATGAGATGGAAAGAAAGAAAGAGGGAATGAGAAACTTATAAAAGAATCTCAGTAGGTACTCACCTCATATGCATCGTGTCATCATCATCGTCCCCAGGAACCTCGGGTTTCATTATGAAAATGTGAGCATGCTAAGATTCATTTATTTAGTTCGGAAATATACTTTCCAAGGTCCGTTCATTTTAATCATGCGTCTTATAATGCATCATAAACTTAGCATGTCATGTTTATAATGAACTTTTCCTTTCATATATAATAACATAATTATGCATAAGACCACATCACATTCCTCATCATCATATCATAAATACTATGCATAGAAGAATATCATATTTCTCATCATTATCTCATAAATACTATGCATAGAAGAACATCATAATCACATAATACGTTACTTAGTTCCTTAGGTGACTTAAAGTTACTTTCATCATCATTTTCTTGGCCACCCTATACTCCACCCTTTTGGGAGTAATCTAGGTTATGAGCTCATACCTTACTAGTCGTCACTAGCATATACTTATCCCTTTTGATAAGTTAAAATCAACTCTACCCTTTTGAGAGAAGTTTAGGGGCAAGAATCACCTTTTCACCACCTATAGTCTGATGGGTCCAAAGGATCATTTCCTCATAAGTTTAAGTCACCATTAAGTCTTTGCATGTTATATCAAAATACAACTCTCAATTCATAATCATCAGGATGCATAAACATTCTCATTGTTTGCAACAGCAACTATAACAAGCAAACCATGAAGTTATTCAATGAAATCAAATACTTAATAAGCATCAAACTACTACATAGACTTATCATTTCAAACATCAAAGAGGCATCATCATCACAAATTCTCACCAAAAAGCTCCCTTAAACAACCGCAACTTTAGAATCAGGTAACCTCAATCATTATCTTACTTTCTTATGCATCTAAGGCATTCATTATCATTATTACCCTTAATTATAACCTTCAAGTACATTATTAAACCACATGGGACAGCATAGGCAGTAGGTTATATTTAAGACTTTAAGGTGTGCTAGAAGTTGCATCTTTAACCCTTTCTTGTTACCGGCTTTCCCTATGATGCTAAAATTAATTACTAAACCAATTATGAATCATTTTCACTTATCTAGACATAATAAAATCTGATTCTTATAGCTTTTAAGGGTTCTGGACAGAATGTATAAATTTCATTCTCTAGAGTCCTAGAAATCTTGCTTTTACGGTTTACTAGGAAGCTAGTTTTATCTCTAACATGCATAGAATTATTCCTTTAGCAATAAACCATAATTATCACAACTTTAAACATATTAAACCATCATCATACAGTAGTACTAAACTCAGATTAGTGGCCGAATCATGAACCTCATATAATTGCTTAAAGTCACATTTCAAGTACACATGTGATATTAGTTTACCGTAAAATATTTGCAAAACCTTAAAACTCATTTAGAAACTAATTCTTTTTGTTAAACTTGAAAGAAATCATAGGACTTTAGGCCTTCCTTAATCATGAGGCTGATTTATACATTGAAAGAATGTTCATGATTAAAATTTTCACTTAAGATAAAAGGAGCAAGTCTTGAGCTTTAGAGATTTAGGTGATAACTAAAATCATAAACATAATATGCAAATCCCTTTCTTTATCTTTAAGATTTAAGGTGATGACTTGGAAATTAAACATGATATGCAAGACTTCAAATTTAAACATGATGCAAGAAACTGGAACGGTGGTAGTCCGCATGGACCAGTGGAGGGAGAAAGAATCTTAACAAAAGAAAATAAGAAACCGGAGCGGTGGTAGTCCGCATGGACCGGTGAAGAAGAAGAGAATTCTTATTATCTTATTAAGCTCCAAACTCAAGACTTCTTAAAGAATAAATTCTTTGACTCCAATAATCTTAAGGAAATTGAAAGTGAGCTTTAGAGTTCTTATTACCATGGTTCCAACTTTGCTTGTGATACTTGGGCAAGTCTTTGAGCTCTAGGATTCTTAGGTGATGACATAATAATAAACATGTCATGCGTTGATTCTTTTAGCCATTATAAAATAAAGTGAGAGCATAAAATAAATATGAGATGCAACCTTTTATCATCTTTAGAGATTAAGTGACAACTTGAAATATAAACATGAAATGCAAGCTTGGAAATTTAAACATGAAATGCAAGTTCATTTATTCATTCTTGAGAATTTAGTGATGACATAGAAAGTAAACATGGTTATGCAAGGCATAAACTTAAACATGGATGCAAGTTCATTTTATTTCTTTACTAGAGCTCCTCCAAGACTTTAGAGAAATATAAATTCAACCCAATATATCTTAGCAAGACAAAGTGAAAAATACATCTTTCAAGTTCTAAACTCAAGATCTTTATTTTTACATCATAAAAACATCATTCTTTAAAGTTTTGCATCAAGTGGAATTTTCAAGCTTTAGAGGCCTAACTTGTGATGGATTTACAACCAACACTCAATTCCCATCATAAGCCTTATGGCCAAATTCCCATATAGGCCTTATGGCCGAAATGTTCAAAGGAAAAGAAAGAAAACCGAATGGAAAAGCTAAAGAAAGTCCATGAAATCATCATTTTGAACCAAGAACAACACTTAGCAAAGCATAGAAATAAGCTTAAAGACAACTCCCTACCTAATTTTATTTGAAGGAAAGGAAAAGAACTTGGTTTCCTTGAGTGAAATGAAAGAAAATCTCTTTGAGAAATGAGAAGAAGTTTTAGCCAAGAGGAGGAAGAAAGAAAACTTTTGGTGCTTCTAAAAACTAGAATTGTGTAAGTTATGAACTAAGGCCTCTAACACTCCTTCAAGCATGCCTATTTATAAAGATTTTGAGGCTCATAAATGGACAAAGGGAGGAGGAAAGTTTGACCAAATTTGAGGAGGAAACAAGGAAGAAAAATCATCTTGTTTGGTGGCTTAAAACATGGAATCATGTTTTCATGGTTCCTTGTTTTCATACCTTGGTTTTTGTGCATTCTTTGACAAATTTTCTGATGCATTATGGACCAAAATTTCGTGCATTACAGCCCAAGGAGGATAAAATTTGTGTGTTCCATGTATTATGTAGGTGTAGGTAGATATCTTTGCAAATTAGAGAATTTACAATTAAGGGCTTAGGTGAATTAGTAAGCAATTTGAGTGTTTTTAAGCAATTTTAAGTTCTAATCAATCTAAATAAATAATTTTGACTCTAGATTAATAATTAGAATCTAATAACCTTTAATTTGAGCCTAATATTGCTTATTTTTTGCTATACGAATCAAAAATCTCAAAATTCGCAAAACTGCATAAAGACAGGGACAAAATGGTCATTTTACTTAAAAATTGCCCGAGACCACCCGAGCTTAACTAATGGTTAATCATAGCTTAAAAACATGTTTTAAAAAATTTTAGTGAGGTTCGGGCTAAGTTGCACGCAATTAAAGTTAAAGCCGGGGCATTTTGGTCATTTCGTGCGTGAAGCTCAAAATTAGGATTCTTCTCCTCTATTAACACACATAACACAAACAATCCCTTATTAATATCAATACATCCCCTTGAGAACGGGTAGGGCCCACGATCCTCGTTTTCTAAGTAAAATAACCTCAGGGGCATTTTGGTCATTTTACACGTACAGAAATTGGGATTTGCAACTGTAACACCCTAGTAATTAACCAAATACACCTAGGTTGAATTGGATTAATGACTAGACTTTACTCTTTGCTTTGGTTCTTTCATCATATTTTGAAAATACTTAGTGAAATTACGAACCATTTTTTTTTAACATAATTGAAATCGTGAGCGCGCATAACATAAACGATTAAGCGTAGTAAAATAAGACATTTAAGAATCTAAATATATCATATTGGCTCCATCACATAACATCCATAATGCACATCACAACATATATACAATAACCTCACTCAAAAGGTGAGTTAAGTTCATACATCATATCTTACATATTCACACCATAGGAAACTATTTATAAGGAAATTCATGCCCCTAAACTAGATGACCTTAAAAGCTGAGGAAGGCTACTCTAAACTGGGATGTATAACACTCTTAAGCTACTAAAAACTCTCTAGGGCCAGTCTTGGAAACGGGAAGAAACCCGGTCCACTGACGAGTTCCTCGAAAGGGGGCACACGAGATGCACCAGGCTGGGTCGCATGGACGATCTTCTTGCTAACCTCGGCTGAACAACTGTTCCTCACTACCCTCTCTTACACGTGGGAGAGTAGCGAGCTCTAGAATAAGCATGAGTAGGAGGGTCCTCTGAAGGATCAGTTTCAAGATATCTCGTTCGTGGATTATACTCTAGAAAACCATGGACGGAGATGAGGCGGGATAAGAACGTAACATTCTTTCATCAAGTGGACGTGCATGTTCGAAAACCATTTCATCGCCATAGGGAGAAGTAGGAGAAAAACGATAACTGGGACAGGATGTGCAAATGGACGACCTACGTAAATAAAAACACGAACCGAGCACCTTCCTTCAAAGTGATACGAATGATGCACGGATCATAGTGGAATTCCCAAGTAGGGTGTCAACGACGGACGAATGTCGCCATCTGAATCTGAAGACAATGACGGAAATAAAGGAAAGGGAGTGAGAATCTTACTAAATTTCAGTAGGTATCTCCTTCTACGATGTCATCATCAAAGTCTCCAGGAATCTCGGGTTATTATAAAATAGTGAACATACGAAGATTAAATTTTAAGTTCAAAATACTTTTACCGAGATTCGGCCAATTTTAATTATGCGTCTTATAATGCATCATAATCTTAACATGTCATATTTATAATGAACTTTTCTTTTATCATTACATCATATTCCTCATCATCATCATTAATATAACATGCATAGAAGAACATCATATTTCTCATCATCAACTCATGTATGTTATGCAGAAGAATATCATAATAGCTACACATGGACATGGTGCACATAATTTATTTCTTTAGTACCTTAGGTGACTTTAAAATCTTATCATCCTCATTATTTTCCTTGGGCCACCCTATACTCCACCCTTTTGGGAGTAATCTAGGTTATGAGCTCATACCTTACTAGTCGTCACTAGCATATACTTATCCTTTTTGATAAGTTAAAGTCCTAACTCTACCCTTTTGAGAGAACAGGTTAGGGGGCTAGAATCACCTTTTCACCACCTATAGTTTGATGGGTCAAAGGATCATTTTCTTATAAATTTTAAGTCACTATAAGTCTTTGCATGTTACAACTCGCAATTCATAATAATTCTAACATTTTCTTATTTAGTCTTATTCTGGAATAATATATATCAACTATAATCATGCATCTGGAGATTCCAGGAAAGAGAGGTGGGTCACAATGGACACGCTTAAATACCAAATCTTTCCTTAGCCAGAATCTTTCCAAATTGCACTCTTAGGTAATACACTTTCTTCCAGGTAACAAAATATGTCCTTATTTCATGCATAAGTTTTCATTGTTTGCAACAGCAACTATAACATACAAACCAGGGAATCAATCAATGACACCAAATTCTTCATAAGCATCAAATCACATTTTAAGTACACATAAAATTACTAGCTTCCCATAAAATTCTTACAAAGTTTTAAAACTCTTTTAGAACTAATTCTTTTTGTTAAACTTGAAAGAAGTCATAGGACTTTAGGCCTAACTTAACCATGGGACCGATTTATAACTTGAAAGAATGTTCATAATTAAATCTTTCACTTAAGATAAAAGGAGCAAGTCTTGAGCTTTAGAGATTTAGGTGACATCTTAGAATTATTACCATGCTATGCAACCTTATTTTAATCTTATCTTTATAAGGTGATAGCTTGGAATTATAAACATGATATGCAATTCCATTTCTTTATCTTTAAGATTTAAGGTGATGACTTGAAAATTAAACATGATGCAAGAACTTGTAATATAAACATGATGCAAGAAACTGAAGGCGTAATCCGCAGGGACCAGTAGAGGGAGAAGAGAATCTTAAGCAAGGAGCGGCGGTAGCATAGGACCGGTGAGGGAGAAGAGAATTACATTTTTTTTAAGCTCCAATTCTCAAGACTTCTTAAAGAATAAATTCTTTAACTCCAATTATCTCATTTCTTCGCTTATGATTCATAGGCAAGTCTTTGAGCTCTAGGATTTTTAGGTGATGACATAAAATAAACATGCCATGCATTGATTCTTTTAGCCATTATAAAATAAAGTGAGAGCATAAAATAAACATGAGATGCAACTTCTTTATTATCTTTAGAGATTAAGTGACAACTTGAAATTTAAACATGAAATGCAAGCTTGAAATTTAAACATGAGATATGCAAGTTCATTTATTTATTCTTGAGAATTTAGTTATGACATAAAATAAATATGGCTGTGCAAGGCATAAACTTAAACATGGATGCAAGTTCACTTGATCTCTTTACTAGAGCTCCTTCAAGACTTTAAGAGAATTATGATTTCAACCCAATATATGTATCTTAGCAAGACAAAGTAAAAAAAAATACATATTTCATATTCAAACCTCAAGATAAAAACATTATTCTTTAAAGTTTTTCATTAAATGGAATGTTCAAGCTTTAAAGGCCTAACTTGTGATGGATTTACAACCCATATTCAAGGTCCTCATCATCAAGCCATCATTTCATTCCTTCCTAGGCCATTTGGCCGAAACCATGAAAGGAAAATAAGGAAAGAAAAACTGAAATTTTAGAAGCTTTGGAAACTAGTGAAACCTTTAAGTTTTAGAGATCTAACTTGTGAAAGCTTTGCAACCAACACTCAAGAATCTCATCATCAAACCATGGTCTCATCATAAGCTAGGCCATATGGCCGAAATACTTTAAAAAGAAAGGAAGAAGAAACTGAAAATGAAAACTTATAAGAAAGCTCATGAAAACATCATTTTTGAGCTAGAAACATAACTTGTCTTAGCATAAAATGAACTTAGAAACACCTCCCTACCTAATTTGATTTGAAAGAAAGGAAGAGAACTTGGTTTCCTTGAGTGAAATGAAGCAAAATATTCTTGAAAAGCTGAAGGGAGAATTCAGCCAAGAGAAGAAAGAAAGAAAGCTTTTGGTGCTCCTAAGACTAGAATTTGTGTAAGTTATGAACTAAGCATCTAAACTATCTTCAAGCATGCCTATTTATAGAGATTTTGCAGCTCATAAATGGACAAAGGAAGGAAGGAAATCTGACCAAAAATTAGAGGAAAAAAATAAGGAAGAAAAATCATTTTGTTTGGTGGCTTAAAACATGGAATCATGTTTCCATGTTTTCATGATTCTTTGTTTTCATTCTTTGGATTTTTGTGTAATAATTTTCTGAATTATTACTCAATAATTTCGGCCATTACAGCCTTGTGGAAGAGGATTTTGTGTGTTCCATGTATTATTTAGGTGTAGGCAAGGTATTCATGTAATTTAGAGAATTTACGGTTAAGGGCTTAAGTGAATTACTAAGCAATTTGGGTGTTTTAAGCAATTTTAGGTTCTAATCAATCTAAATAAATAATTTTGACTCTAGATTAGTAATTAGAATTTAATAAGGATTTCACAAATTCACATATAAACAATCAATCACAAGTGATTTTCATTCATTTCTCATAAACCAAACCTTAAAGTCACTATCATGCATTCATATACCATAGACTTGGAATAATATAAACTATCACAAATTTAGTCATTCTCACATTCCAGCACTTTGGCAGAGTTCTTGTTTTGGGTGCAACATTTAATTGCCATATCAAACAACTATTCCAAGAGCCACAAAAATTCTGTATGACACTATAATGTGTATAGGACAACCTGTAAAAATTTCAGGGTAATCAGAGTTATATAACCACTTCAATAAAATAGGAAAATCTGGTGGTCAGAAGCCACAAATTCATAGTCCAGACTTGTGTTCTCAAAATATTTAGCCCTAGAATTCGATGGAATCATAGTACAAGAAAATTCATAGAGATATTTCAACATGTTATTAGTCTTGTGTAAAAATTTCAGGAGCTATCTCAATCAATTGCTATGATTAAAAATTCGGGCAAGTTTGTCACTTCAGTCTCAACAATTCAGCAGGCAGTTACAATTCGGTTTCTAATTTTTTTGAGGCATCAAACCTTAGAATTAACCCCTAAGAAAATTCGTGTGTTTAGTATAAGAGGTTAGCTACAACATATAATTTTCATGGCTCATGTAACCACCCACAAAAGTTCTAGAAAATTCGTGAAAAATTCTGATTCCAACAAATTGTTCCAGCAACCTAGTTCCAATTTCACTTGAGAGAAAACCCTTTTTAAAACCATCCAAACACAACACAAAAATTCATACATCAATATCAATATGTTAATCATCAATATCATCAAAATTTTTGGAATTAGGGCAAGCTAAAACAGAATTGAAAAATTCCACAAGAAAGGCGCAGGAAACCCTACTTTGAGAGCTCTTGAGCTCTATGCTCCAAAGGATGCTCTAGAATGCTTTTGCTTCACTTCAAAGCTTCCCCACCAACATCAAACCCTTCCTTTAACCTCTGATTGTGTGCCCTCAAAGTTGGAAAAAGTGATGGATTCAAATTATAATCGATTAGATTTGTAGGTTATGATGAATAGAATAAGTTTAGTGAAGAGAATTTGTGGTTTTAGTGACTTTGAGCTAGGGTTTTGCAAGCTTGAAGCTTGTTAATGGAGTTTGAGAGGAAGAACAATGGAGGAATGGTTCTTAGAGAGGTCTGGACGAAATTTTCATGAAGGAAATGATAAGATATTGATTTTATGAGTTTATGACAAAATGCATAGAATTTTCAAGTCCAAAATGTTTTCTTTTCTTAAAGATAAATGTAGAAATTTTTTATAAGCATCCTATTGGTCCTGATAAAGTGGCAATGGTGTGGCTTCTTCTAAGCCACACACTTGTATAGATGGGTGGCAAACTTTCACTGGAAGTTTCATTGTAAGAACTTACGGAAATCTCACAGAACGGTAAACACGTACCCGATTAAACCGATATTGCCCGAAAATTAATTTTAAGTATAAAATTATCAATCCCACCTATTTCTAACCTTATTCCCATGTTTTCCTAATTTTGGGCACCTCTGGGCCAAATTAGGTTTCAGCTGTCAAGCCTAGGGCCCGCAAGGTTACTATTCACGGGCCCAAAATTTTTTTTTTTTCAGGTCCATTGGGCCACCCTCATCATCGTTGTTTTAGATTTCTGAAATTATGAATAACAAATCTCAAATTAATTTTTAAATGATTTCGGTGTTACAATTCTAACAGTCTTCTCCTCTTATTATCATAGCTCTTCTCTACCCTGAGCAATCAAAATCTTACTTCAAATCTTCTTTTATTTGCTTTATAGTCTCCAGACAGATCTAGTCCTAATAGACTACTTTCACTGATATATACTAACCTAGAGGCAATTAACACTTGCACACATATAGAGTTTCATAAAGAGCCATTCTGATACTTGTGTGATAGTTGTTGTTGTAGAAGAATTCATTAAGGGTTAACAAGCTTCCCAATTGCCATAATGTTCTAGTATATATGCTCTCATCATACCTTCCAACATTTGAATGGTCCATATAGTTTGCCTATCAGCCTTGGATGATAAGTCATGTTAAAACAAGGTTTTCTTTTGAAAACTTTCAGAAACCTCTTAAAAACCTTAAGATGAAGTGCAAATCTAGGTCTAAGATTATAGTAGAAAGAATACTATGTAGTCTCACTAATCCTTCTATATAAAACTTAACTAATCTCCAAGAAATGACGTAACTTTAACTGGTAGAAGATGTGCGAACTTAGTTAGTCTCCCACTATAACCCAAATACCACCATATCTTGATGGTGTCTTTGGCACTCTTGTCATAAAGTACATGAAATAGTTTCCCTTTTTCATTGGGAATCTCCAAGGGTTAAGTGCACCTAGTGGCTTCTAATGTTCTATCTTTTCTTTTGGAAGTCAAACACTTTGAGATCGTTCTTGCTACATCCACTTTTCTCTTTGGTTGCCAGAACATCTCCTAAATATCTCTATACATTTTTGTAACTCTTGGGTGTACTGAAAGATCACCCTAATGGGCTTCATCTAGAATATTACGATGAACATCTCTTGTTATAGATGTAACACCCTAATATTTAACCCAAACACGCCTAGGACGTATTAAGATTAATTATTAGTTATTACCTCCTTTTAAATTCATTTGCAAAATACTTAGCGAAAAATATGGGTAAAATTTTTTTTTCAAACTTATAAAACCAAATGCGAGCCTTTGCGTACATTATGAGCGAAACATAAAGCGGAAGAAAAGAATAAATAAGCACCAAAAGCAATAAAGAACACCTTAATCATAGAAACAACCATCGTAATATTAATCACCATAGTTTAGTACATAACTGGAAATATAACATAAAGTCATACCCATATGAGTGGGCAGAGATTGCAGTACATAAACATAAAGTACAAGGAAACATAAGCAGGAAACAAAAATAACAAATACATGATAAGCCCCTAAAAGATCAGTCAAGTTATGACCACTCCTCCCTCGAACTATGGATGACGCTCCTCCTCGTCCCTCGATGGTACATACCTAATAAAATGTGCAAGCTCCTCGGGTGTGTGTAGACGGGAAGGTGGACGGACCTGACCTCCTCAGCGGGCGCATCTTTGGGTGTCGAGCTAGCCGCCCATCACTGCTCCTCTCCCTCCCAATGTCCATGGGCTGTCAGGAGAGACCCTCCGAGAAGGGATGAGAAGGGATCTCTGACAGATCAAATGCCTCGGACGAGGAACGTACTCGGGTAACCACGCACCGCTAAAGACGGAAGGACGGGCACGGCGGTTCTACTCATCACGGGGTCACGTCCTCTCGAAGATCATATCGTCGCCATAGGGAGAGGTTGGGTGAATTGGAAGTGGAGAAGGCAAACGAACGTCCCATGTATACAAAAATGAACACGCACAACGACCCTCAAAATGGTAGGACTGATGATCTGGGTCGTAGTGCACCTCCCAATCGGGTGTCAATGAAGATCACGAACGATGTCATCGTGGTCTGGAGACGTAACGAAAGAGAAACAAAGAGAAGGGGGTGAGAATCTTACTAAAGAATCTCATAGGGAAACCTCATATCCAAGTGTCATCGTTTACGTCCCAGGAACCTTGGGTTTATTGTAAAAAGGTTAAACATGCAAAGGTTCATTATGAGGTTTTCTTAAAAATAATTATCCAAGGTCCGTGTCTTTTATGATGAATCTTAATGCATGTATCAGCATAGCAGAACATGAATGCATGGCAATACTTATCAACAATAAAACATATCATCAACAATTAAATCACATATATGTGGCATGTAACTTCTCATGATCAACCTTTCGCTTTCATAAGCAAGATGCTTCTCATCTTTTCTCATTTCTCAAATTTGTGACATCATGATCTTTAAAACAATAGTAACCGACCCCTAATACTAGGCTATGAGCTCATACCTTAACTAGTCGTCACTAGTTCTTACTTATCTTCCTTGATAAGCGATTATAATCATAAAAATAACAACCCGACTCCCAGAGTACGGTAGGGGACCTAAGGAATCACCCATCATGGGACTTTCTTCCTTCTGAAACGCATTAGCTGGTTAAGCCAAGTGACTTTATCCGCTTTGGCAGGCTAATGTCGATGCCCACACGGTTCTTACCTTCTCCTCATCGTAGCAGGAGAAATACGTCTAAAGTCCGTGAAACGCATCATCTGGTTAAGACCAAGTGACATTGTCCGCTTCGGTATGGCCCCCATGACCATACCTTCCACGGGTTTCTTTTCTCCTCACCGTATAGGAGAAATGCATCTCGGCATGTCACATATAAAATCTTTCTTTTCAAAACTTTCTCTCAAGTCCCTCAAATTTGATGGAAATTTGGCATAACGACTACACTCCGAATTTCCTCAAATTTGAGTCATGCCACATAACTCAATCTCACACATCATTCTCATGGAACTTTCTCACTTAAATAAATCTCTAATTCACAGTAGCATACTTTCCTAACTCATTCATATCTCGCATTCTCATGCATCTCAAGCATAGCATACCACATCACCACAACATCATGCCATAAATATACATATAGTCTCATACTCATTAACATATTCACATCATTATGAGTATACCCACTCGGCCTCATGCTCACATCACACCTCCTATCTCATGGTGTCTTATGCATTGGCCCTTAGGGTCTTAAACTTGTGTTCCAATTATCCTAACCTTCATTATGGATTTTTATAACACCTAAGGGATCATTACCTATGATTTTTTCTAAGGTTTATGATTTATAACATAACCAAATAGCATTAGTCATCTTGGGCTTTATGATTATGGGGCTCTAGAATCTTCATCTTCGCCTAAGGCTCCATAATTGACTCCTAAACCAATTATGAGGGATTCCTACACATCTCCACTAATTATGATCCATTTTTCTCAAGTCCAATTATGTTGAAACGAAATTATATTTTGTGCATCTAAATGTTCTAGAATTCACATTTTAAGTCCTTTTTAGTTACTTGCTCTTTCTAAACTTCCCTAAATCGTCCCTTGCTTCACTCAAATATAATTTTACGAATTTTAACTCCTCAAAACAGAATTCATACATGGCCAAGCAATAAGATAGAAACCAAAAGTTTGCATCACATATAATCGTATAAAATCATGTTATAAGGGCATATAAGTTGCTAGTCTTTCTCTTGGAGCCATTTCAGGAGTAAAAATGGTGTTGGTAATCGATTACATGAGCCTAATCGATTACTTAGAGGCTAAATTTTATTCTGGGTTCAAAGAACAACCGGGTAATCGATTACATATGATGGTAATCAATTACTTAGGGCTAAAACTTTTTCCAGAAATGAAGAACATCAGAGTAATCGATTACACAAATAGGTAATCGATTGAGGGTTTTAAGATTTTGGGCTAAAGAATAGCCTGGTAACGATTACCAGAACCAAAAACCCTTCGAAAAGCCACTCTGGTAATTGATTACATGAGCTGGTAATCGATTATCAGAACCTCGGAATTTGAGAAAATATGATTTTTGACACATTTCAAGCCATTTGAAACACCTTGAGACCTCATAAAACATTTTTCCAACATTTCTTGAAATCATCCTCACATTTTACAAAATCAAAACCATCATTGCATCATACTAAAACACATCCACTTTTCATGGTTAAAATTTCCATTTGAAGACACTTAGGGCAAGTCTTTGAGCTCTAGGGTATTTAGATGATAACATAAATTTAAACATGTTATGCACTTCATTTTACTCTTCATTATAAAGTAAAGTGAGAGCATACAAAAAATAAATATGAGATGCAACCACATTATTATCTTTAAAGATTAAGTGATGACTTGAAATATAAACATGAAATGTAAGCTTGGAAATTTAAACATGATAATGCAAGTTCATTTATTTATTCTTGAGATTTAGTGATGGCATCAAAGTAAACATGAGATGCAAGACATAAACTTAAACATGAATGCAACATATTTTATCTTAACTAGAGCTCTTGCAAGACTTTTAGAGGAATATTAATAGCCTAACCCAACATGTATCTTAACAAATAGAGGATGAGCTTTAGAGTTCTTAGCACCAAGTCTTTAAGGAAGTCTTTGGTTTGAACTTCATCATCAAGCTCATGAAAGTGGACTAAGATGAAAACACTAACACTTAACAAAACAACATAAATAAAACTACTCATATTCTTCATTTTATTGCTCATGGGCTTCAATCTAGAGTAAAACTTTTAAAATGGCCAACCAACTTTAAGGTTGGCAAGGGTAAGCTTAGAGCTCTTTAAAAACATAGGATTAACTTTCTTAACAAAACTTTTGTGATCTACTCAACATCTTTAACAAACTTTGTTTGAAGGAAGGAATGAAATCCAAAATCTTTAGAGGGAAAAAGGAAAGGAAAAACTGAAATCATATGTGGTCCAAGACCAAGTTTTAAAGCTTTAGAGGTTTCTCACATGGCATCACAAGTCCATTATCTTGAAACCTCATCATCAAGCCAAAGTTTTTCTCAACACAAAGCTCTAGGCCGAAAATAAAAGAAGAGAAGAACTTGAGAAGAAAACCAAGAGAAAACTAGAACTCTTCCTTAAAGGAAGAATCCTTACCTAAAGAAGTCTTGAAGAGAGGAAGGAAAGCTTTGTTTCTTGAGAGGAAAAGAGAAGGAAATCTTCTTGAAGACTTGATGAAGGACTTCGCCAAGGGGAATAAAAAGAAGTTCCTTGAGTTTGGGAAGAAAGCTTGAAGTTTGCTTAAGTGTGTAAAGGATCCTAAGGGCTTTCAAGCTAGTACATTTATAGAAGATTGAGAGCTTATGGATGGCCTTGAAGGAGGAAAAGTGGCCGGTCACTTTGGAAGAAGGAGAGAAGAAATATCTCTTTGATTGGTATGGTGGAGAGCATGGGCAAGGTATGGGTTTGGGTATGGCTTAAGGCATGGTCTTGGAGTGCAACAAAATCAACATGTGACACAATTTGGGTAAGGGATTTTCGGCCAATATATCAGCCAAGGGGAAGAGATTTTGTTCATGTAATTGTGGTTTAAGGATGTGTTTAGGTGTTTCTTTGATTAAGGTTTTGATTAGGAGTTTGTAAGAAAGTGTTTAGGTGAGGTAATTGGCTAATTAAGATTGCAAGACTTGATTAGGAGAGTAATCTTGCTAGATTAACAATTTAAAATCATTCTTTTGGTCAAATGAGGTATGGCACAATTCCTTAATTTAAGGAATTGGAGAGAAAATACTATTCAAGATTTCATGACTAGGAATCTTGAATTAAAGAATGCAATTAGAGTTTAACTAAGCAATCTTAGGTTCTAATTAACCTTAATAAATTATTTTGACTTTAGATTAATTATTGAAATAAATTAATCTTCGATTAGAGCCTAATATTGCTTAGGTTTGCTTAATTACATCATTAGACTCACTGTACACGTTCTAGGGGCAAAATAGTAATTTTTCACTAAAACTGCATGGGACCTTAGGGCTGACTAAACATCAATTACCACTAAAAACATCATTCCAAACTTCTGAAAGTTCGGGCTCAAACGGCACCTTTACCGCATAAAACACTAGGGGTATTTTGGTCATTTTAAGTCGAAAGTTCAAAAAATGATATTTTCACCTCGAATATCAAACACAACAGTTATAATCCCCTTCAAACATTGAGTTGACCCATTAAACTGGAGTCGGCTTCCCTCAAATTCCGGGTAAAATGACCTCAGGGCATTTTGGTCATTTATACTCAATATAGAAAAATCGAGGCGTTACAATAGATATGCATATGTGATCTTGATATCTCTATATCCTATGTTCACCCGTACAAATCTATCTGCTCCACCTTGAGTTGTGGCTATAGTTTTCTATAGTTCTGATCTTCTTCCTGAGCTTGTAAAATCTCCTTCTTAATTTGATCCAAATATACACTTCAGAGTCTCTTTTATCCCCTAATTTAAGACTTGAAAAAGAACTCTTCTAGCTCTATCTTCATAATCATCGTCCAAGAAATACCCAAGGTCTTCCCCAGTGCATCTGCTACCACATTTGTTCTTCCTGAATGGTAGTTCAAGTCAAGCTCCTAATCTTTAATGAACTCCATTCTTCTCCATTGTCCCATGTTTCTTCTTTCTAATATAGGAGATACTTGGGATTCTTATGCTTAGGAAATACCTCATACTTTACTCTACATTGATGGCATCTCTAAATTTCAAAGTAAACAATACTGCTACTAACTAAGATGCGCTTTAGCCGTCTTAAATTCTAAGCCACTACCTTTCTATTCTTTATCAAAATTCACCTCCAAGCTTTTTCCTAATTCATCTCAATAAATCTCAAATAAACCATGTGGGTCTGGCAAGACCACTATAGGTGCAATGGTAAACTTTTACTTAAGGTCCTGAAAACTCCTCTCATATTCTACCGTCCATGTGAAAGGTACATTTTTGGTTTAGCTTGACTAAGGGTAAGGCTTTCTAGGTGAATCCCTTAATACACCTTGATACAAAAAGCATCTAATTGCAAAACTTTAAAATTTCCATGGTAGCATTTGGTCTTTCCCACTTTAGTACCACTTTAATCTTTGCTTGGGTAGCTGTGATTCCTTCCTGATACGAGGTGACCCAGAAATCTTATTTCCAATAGCCTGAACTCACACTTAATAGAGTAGGATGAAGAATTGTAGCACTGTTCTAAGATGTTATTTGTGGTCTTCCTCAACCCTCGAATGGATAAGAATATCATCTATAAAATAATCATGAACTTGTTTAGACATGGTTGGAAGATTCGATTCATGTAGTCCATGAATATTGTTGGGCACTAGCTATCTCAAAATACATCAGTATTATCGTAATGCCCCTAACATACTTCGAAATATCTTCCTCCCGAACTTTAATCTAGTTGTATCTCGATCTCAAATCAATCCTGAGAATACTATCGCTCCCTTCAATTTATCCATGAGATCACCACTCCTTGGAAGAAGATACTTGTTCCTAACCTCACCTTATCCAGTTGTTTGTACGGAACATATAGCCTTATACCTTTGTCCTTCTCTTTTACTAAGAGCAAAGCATCAGTGAAGAACTTGATCGGATAGAATGTTTACATAACATCTTATCAATCCGCTACTTTAATTATGCCAATTCTAAAGGAAACATCTGGTAAGCGGTTATTGAAATTGGACCTATTTCTACCAATTCAATAGAGAATTATATCTTCCTTTGTGTGGTAAATTTGGTATATCTCTAAAATACGTAGAGTATTCTCAAACTACCAATATTATTATAATTTCTTGTTTACCTTCCATCACCACTAGGCAACAACAACATGTATCCTTGATTACTAGGCTTTCCATCCGTCCTCTTGAATGGGTCCCTTCAATAGTGCAACATCTTCTTTTCGTAGCAAAATACATCCCTATTGTGGACTAGATAGAGGTGGTCCCTAATTGGACATTTCCTAATCTCGTGACCTGGCTTCCTGTGTGATAACCAACATACTGTCCAGCTAAACATGGTTTATCACCATGATTCTTTCCATATTCTAGGCATTCCTTGTCATCAATGGTTTCTGCCATTACTTTCCTTTTCCATTCCTGTAAGGGAAATCTCCTTTGTGGTGGTAAAATAGGCATCGACCTTATTTCGTGTGGTGCTAGCCTTCCTCAAGCCATTGATAGTTTCCAGTTGTATCCTTCCACTAGAGCACTCTTGTTTACCAATGCGGTGAAGTCCCTAATTTCCATTAGTCCCACCATTGAAAAGTCATCTCTAAGGCCTCTTTCATACTTAACACATTTCCAACTCTTTATTCACCTTACACTACTAAGTTGTGGAAAGCTCCCCAAACTTTGCGTACTCTAGCACCGTCATGTTCCCCTGGTGTAGCTTTAGGAATTTCCAATCCCTTAGCATTTCTGATGGAAGAAGAAAATGCTTCCTAGAACGCATCCTTGACCAAATCCCAATTCATTTCAACACTCGCCTCCTCAACTAGTGTTTTAGTACCTATCCATCAGAAATCAGCATTGTGTCAACTTCTAGGCAGCATATCACACTTTTCCAGAGTCCAATCATTTTGACACTTGAAAGATTCTTCTCCATTACTAATCCATCATTTAACCTTATCTAGTTTTAGGTTCTGAGAATTAGGGTGGTTTCTTGCTCCTTAGGATGCTACAAATAGTAGGCCTTTTCCATTTTCAATGAGCTTACCTCCCAATGGTACTCATTGTCTAGTTTGCAATTATAGCTTGCTCCTGATTGCCTAGATGATATTTCAAAAATCACACATAACACTTTCAGCTTCCTTCTAGGCATCCTATCATCATTGCTATTGCTAGTCCTACAACGCCTACCGAAGTCATTAGTCTCCTATCACACTAAGCAAAAGACATTGAGTTGATCATGCACAATACAATGCTAAGCATGATAGTTACTAACTACTTCAAAAGTAAGCGTCATGCATATAAAGTTCTACTTTTTATCTCAGATAAAATCCTACTACATGACACTAAGACTTCAAAGTATGCTTTAGAAGCAAGTTAGACCATCCCCAAGCTCTAACAAGATAAGCTGCTCTGATACCATAAATGTAACACCCTTCACACCATAAGGCTATGCTTAAGTCATAACCTTATAATGAGTAGTTGTTACTTGTTATCTCTACTTGACCTTTGATGGAGTATATACATATTAAATATGAGCTTGCTTTTCCAATATACTAACATAAAATGCTTTCTCCTTAGTCATTAAATTTGAACATAATTACTATGTCAAAAATACATAATTGTATTATCTCCCAATAAAGCAACAACATATATAACTCTCAAACCCTTATCCTGGTTCACGCAGGAACCCTCTAGTCTAGATAGGGTACTACTCAACATTCACTCAAAAGAAAATAAAAAGGCTGATTAAATTCTCTATCATCAATGCATAAAAACTCTAGACTATGATGCCAATATCAGTTAAAAATCTCCACAAATAATCTCCATCATAGCAATCTATGTAAAAATATAATAATAGCAGGAATGAATCAAGGATTCCCAATAGGAAAAATACCAAGTCACTATACATGATATCTAACATAATATTAAAATAATTAATATATCTTAGATTTCTTTTCAAATGTCTAGCTTGCTTATTCACTTTACTTATTAAATAGAGTATTATGAGTATACTTATACTTGAGAATAAAAGATTGTAGAATTCATAAGATAATTGCTCGGTATTATGGTTGCTTACGTAAAGGTTTCAATAGTTAGTACCATTATTTCTCTGACTTAACTTGGTTAGATAACTTTAAACTTAATGGTAAAACCCATAGGACTCTTCTGATATACTTCTCTGTGGATCGTACTATCAACAATGTAACGCCATCACGTTACAACCTGATATAGTTCACTAGATGGAGTACGTCTACTACATCTCATTTGAATAGTCTCGCTATTCTTTCTCAGTACATCACTTTTCTCAAAACGATATAACGCCGTCGCGAATACAACCTGATATAGTTCCAAAGGCGTAGCACATCTACTACTACCTGTGAATCCATGAGCTTACCATTAAGCAATTAATGTTACATAAGGTGTATTTCTTCAGTTTTCTTTCTTTTAAGATCTGTAATATTTGTGTAGGAAAACTTATGATTCTCAAGTAAAATCTCTTCTTAATAGTTCTATATCTCATACTCTTGCTTTGAGATTTCCTTGAAATCTCCTTAACTCTTATGAGATTTTCTTGTTAAGTCTCTTGAATTCCTGAGACTTTTTCTTGAAATCTCCTGAAATTCTTATGAGATATTCTTCAGAATCTTCTAAATTCTTATGAGATATTCTCTTTAGATCTTCTAAATTCTTATGAGATTTTATGTTCAAAATCTCTTAGAGTCTTATGATATTCTGTTCAAAAATCTCTTGGATTCTTACGAGATTTATTGGTAAAATCTACTAAACTTTTTATGAGATTTTCGAAGAACAGTTTTAGATTTTCTGCAAAGTCTAGTAAACTTTTACGAGATTTTTCTTAAAGAAAACAATTCAACATTTATGAGATTTTCCATAAAATCTACTAAACTAATATGAGAATTTTCTATAAAATTTGTTAGAATTACAAGATTTTGCTGAAAGTCTCTTAACTTAATGAGATATTTTATAAAATCTGTTGGTTTGTGACAACATTTTTCTAAAATCTCCCTAATCTTTTATGAGATTTCTTTACAGCAAAAACTTATAAGACTTCTTACCTTAAAATTCTTGAATCTTTTAGGAAATTAAACCAAGTGTATTACTTAGATTTCAGAGTTTTTCTTCTATAGATCAAAATCTCATCCTTTTTCATGAAACTTTCTCATCATACTTTAAAAATACCAATTTCTCATATGTTATGAAACTATTTCTAATAATATTTTAGTAAAATTTCCAGCTTTTTCAATCTTTTTAAAGAACTACCAATCTCTTCATTTACTTAGTAAATCTCTTACATCAATTCCAACAATCCACAAGACTTTTATCTATTGCATTCTTTTTAATCTATCAAGTTCATATATATGTACCTCTTGAAAACAATTTTAGATTTCACAACATAATTTCAAGCATGTATCAAGAGTTTATTTAGCAAAAATAGCCAAACAATCACAAGCAATAGACATAGAATCTTTCCTACCTTTCTCCAAACATTTTGCTAAGGTTTTCTCTAGCTTTTTCTTCTCTAATTCAAGCCTCAAACCCACTTTTCCAGCACCTTTGTATGCTCTGTTTGGACATATTTGAAGGAAAAAGAAGGCTTTGGCTTGCGTTTGATGTAAAGGAAGTGTTCTTAAATAAGTTTAAGTGTTTATCTAGGCATAACCTTCAAGAATATGGAGCTTTCATGGAGTTTGAAAAGGAAAGAAATGAAAAAGAATGAAGAAAGGAGAAGGAACGTGAGGTTCTGAAAACCCAAGAGGAAATGTTATTTCATTTCCTTTTTCCTTTATAAATAAACATGCTTGGAGAGAAAGTAAGAGTGAAATATTTCAGATTTACTTTGTATCGGTATTAGAAATGTCTATATTTATTCAATTGTCCTAAGTAAAAATTATTTGGGATCTGATAATATCAATTATTTTTACCAGACTAAGTGTTTTGGTGTACCGGTTATTACCATTTTAATTTACCGATTATTACCATTTCGGTACCCGATCGACATAAAAAAAACTTTGCCGGGTTAAAATATTTATTTACCTTTATCGTTATTTTATTTATGTCATTACGCCCTTTATAGGTCTCATTCTATATCCCTGATTAAAATATTATTATATTTATTTTTAATAATATTAAATTAATTTTCATTTTTTTGTTTTTTTTTTACAAACTCCTCATATTATTCTGATCATAACTATCTGCGGAATTTTCAAAATCTCTATAGATTATTCACAATTAATCATTTTATCACAATAATACTTAAAAAGTGGGTCATTACAATCAACACTTATCAAAGCAAACATAAAAAGAACTACTCATATTCTTCATTTTATTGCTCATGGGCTTCAATCTAGAGTAAACTCTTAGACGACCGACCAACTTTAAGGTTGGCAAGGTAAGCTTAGAGCTCTTTGAAAACATATGATTAATTTTCTTAGACAAAACCTTTAGTGAACTACTTAACATTTTTATCAAACTTTGTACAAATAAAGGAATGGAAACCGAAATCATTAAGGGAAAAAGAGATGAAAACCGAAATCATAGGAAGAAAAGGAAATGAAAACCAACATCTTGCACGAGGAAAAAGAAAAGGAAAGCCGAAACTATGTATAGTCCAAGACCAAGTTTTTAAGCTTTAGAGATTTCTCATATGGCATCACAAGACCATTATCTTGAAACCTCATCATCAAGCTAAAGATTTTCAAATAAAAGGGCTCCAAGGTCGAAATGAGTAAGAGGAAAAGAAAGAGCTTTAAGAGGAAAAGAAAGAGCTTTGAAACCAAGAGGAAACTAGAATTTTTCTTAAAGAAAGCAAGTAAAACTTTGAAAATAAACCCCTACCAAATGAAGTCTTTGAAAGAGATGAAAGAAAGCTTAATTCTTTGAGGAAATGAGAAGACAAAATCTTCTCTTGGATGATGATGAGAATTCGGCTAAGTGAGGAACTCAAGGAAGATGAATTTTCCTTGAAGATGTAAGCTTGCGAATGGAAAAGTTTGGTGTTTGAGAGGTGGTTTGAGGTAGGGGAGTGGTGGTTCAAGGTTGTTTGTGGTGGTTTGTGGTGGTGGAAAGGTTTCTTTGGTGGTGGAGGAAGAAGAACAAGATGAAGAGAAATTGAGAGGAAAAGAGAGAAAATTGCAAGAAAGCTTAAACTTGGCAAATGATCTAAAGTGTAACCAAGTTCTCTAAGGCTTGGTATTTATAGAAAAAATGCAATATGGAGGCTGCCAATGGGGGAGGAATGCCAACAGTTTCAAGGCCTTGGGGGAGGAAAAATATCTTCAAAAGTTTGTCATTCAAAGGCATGGTTGGAGGCATGGCTAGGTATAGGCAAGGCATGGCTTAAGGCATGGTCTTTAGAGTGAAACAAAATCAACATGTGACATATTTCAAAGGGTATGTATTTGGCCAGTTTTTCTAGCCAAGGGGGAAGAAGAATTTGTTCATCTAATTGTGGTTTAATGATGTGTTTAGGTGTTTCTTTGATTAAGGTTTTGATTAGGAGTTTGTAAGAAAGTGTTTAGATGAGGTAATGGTTAATTAAGGTTGTCAAGACTTGATTTAGGGGTGGTCTTGCTAAATTAACAAATTAAAAACCATTTTCTAGTCAAATTAAATCATAGACATAATTCCTTGATTTAAGAAATTAGAGAGAAATTACTATTCAATATTCCATGACTAGGAATCTTGAATCAAAGAATTAGATTAGAGTTTAACTAAACAATCTTATGTTCTAATTAACCTTAATAAATTATTTTGACTCTAGATTAATTATTGAAAATCATTAATCTTTGATTAAAGCCTAATATTGCTTAGGTTTGGTTAATTACATCATTAGCTCACTGGACATTGTTCTAGGGCCAAAATGGTAATTTTGCACTAAACTCTCGACCTCCCTGCCCAACTAACCATCATAAACCACTCATAAACATCATTCTGAACTTTCTAAAAAGTTCGGGCTCAAACGGCAACTTTATCCGCGTAAAACGCTACTAGGGTATTTTGGTCAATTTGTGCCGAAAGTTCGGAAACGAGATTTTCACCTCGGATATCAAACACTACAATTATGATCCCCTTCAAATATTGAGTTAGCCCATTCGAGGATTGCTGTCGGCTATTTAAATTCGGATAAAAATAACCTCAAGGGCATTTTGGTCATTTGTACTCAAATAAAAATTGGAGCATTACACCAATCACCTTGGATCGAGGTTATAAGAGGTTTATGTTTGGGTTTGCTACTCAAACTAACCTACACTCAAGTTTCTCGAGGTATACAATAACTGATCTGGAGAACTTGAATGACTTCTTCTAAAGATTCTTCCTAGGAAGAATGTGTTATCTACGAAGAATATAAAAAGAAGATTTTTACAAGCAAGGAAACTAATTACAAGAAGTAATGAACTTCACAAAAAAGATAAGGAGAAAATTTTGCAGCGTATCATTACTTATGCAATATAAAGATATCTACCTTTAAAAGCTCAACATCTTATTTATAGATAGTCTCCCTTTTTGTGATCATTGCTCTTGATGTAACACCCTAATAATTAACCCAATACACCTAGGGGTCTGATTAATTACTAGACTTTACTCTTTGCTTCAGTTCCTTAATCATGCTTTGAAAATACTTAGTGAAATTACGAGCCATTTTTTTTATTTAAAACATAATTGAAAATGTGAGCGCGCATAACGTGAACGATAATCGAATAAAGCAGAAATTAACAGACATATCATGAAGAACACATCATATTGGCTCTATCATATGACATCCATAATTACATATTACATAGATATTTTGCCTACCAACGAGTTAAACTAGATGTAGGCAATCAAACAAAACATAAATAATATATGGATGGAAAAATATCCATAACGGCACCTACTAATAACACTTAAGAGATAGAGATATCCAAGCTCACGCGCAAAGTTTAGCGATACGTTCTTCAAGGATAATAAGCTGGTTCACCAGACCAAGTACATCTACCAGGTGAGAGCATCAAGAATCACAAACATCACCATCACTTTCTGAAGACGAGATGGAAAGAAAAGAATAGGGAGTGAGAAACTTATAAAAGAATCTCAGGAGGTACTCACCTCATATGCATCGTGTCATCATCATCGTCCTCAGGAACCTCAGGGTTATTATGAAATAGTGAGCATGCTAAGATTGATTTATTAAGTTCAAAAATATACTTCCGAGTTCTTCGCTTTAATCATGCGTCTTATAATGCATCATAAACTTAGCATGTCATGTTTATAATGAACTTTTCCTTTCATATATAATAACATGCTTATGCATAAAATCACATCATATTCCTCATCATCATTTCATAATACTATGCATAGCAGAACATCATATTTCTCATCATCATCTCATAAATACTATGCATAGCAGAACATCATATTCACATAATGCATTTACTTAGTTTCTTAGGTGACTTAAAGCTACTTTTATCATCATTTTCCTGGGCCACCCTATACTCCACCCTTTTGGGAGTAATCTAGGTTATGAGCTCATACCTTACTAGTTGTCACTAGCATATACTTATCCCTTTTGATAAGTTAAAGTTTCAACTCTACCCTTTTGAGAGAACGGTTTAGGGGGCAAGAATCACATTTTCACCACCTATAGTCTGATGGGTCCAAAGGATCATTTCCTTATAAGTTTAAGTCACCATTAAGTCTTTGCATGTTATATCATAATACAATTCTCAATTCATAATCATTCATAACATTTTCTCGTTTATAGTCTTATTGGAATAATATATATACCAACTGTAATCATGCATCTGAAATTCCCAGGAAATAGAGGTGGGTCACAAATGAACACGCTTAAATACCAAGTCTTTCCTAGCCAGAACCTTTTCAAATTTCACTTTTACATAATATACTTTCTTCCAGCAACAAGGGTAAATTTTTAAATGACAAAGAATATTTCATTATTTTATGCATAAGCATTCTCATTCTTTGCAACAGCAACTATAACATGCAAGCTTGAAATCATTCAATGACGTCAAATACTTAATAAGCATCAAATCACTACATAGACTTATCATTTAAAACATCAAAGAGGCATCATCATAAATCTTTATCGAAAAGTTGTCTTAAACAACCGAAACTCTAGAATCGGGCAATCTTAATTATTGAACTAATTAATTATGCATCTAAGGGATTTATTACCATCAATTATAAGTCCTAAGAACGTTATTAGACTATATGGGGCAGCATAGAGGAAGTTGTTTTTAAGGTTTTACGTGTGCTAGAAGTTGCGTTTTTAACCTTTTCTCGTTACCCTTTCCCTATGATGCTAAAATTAATTACTAAACCAATTATGAATCATTCTCCCTTATCTAAACATGATAAAATCTGGTTCTTAAGGTCACTAAAGGCTCTGGACAGAATGCATAAATTTCATTCTCTAAAGTTCTAGAAATCTTGCTTTTACGGTTTTCTAGGAAGCTAGTTTTATCCCTAACATGCATAGAATCATTCCTTTAGCAATAAACCATAATTATCACAACTTCAAACATATTAAACCATCTTCATACAGTAGTATTAAACTTAGATCAGTGGCTGAATCATGAACTTCACATAATTTCTTAAAATCACATTTTAAGTACATGTAAGATATTAGTTTTGTAAAATCTTTGCAAAGCCTTAAAACTCTTTTAGAAACTAATTCTTTTTGTTAATCTTGAAAGAAATTATAGAACTAAATCAGTAGCTATTTAAAATCACTTTGGGCCTACCTTAATTATGAGGCCGATTTATATATTGAAAGAATCTTCATGATTAAAATTCTCACTTAAGATAAAAGGAGCAAGTCTTGAGCTTTATAGATTTAGGTGATAACTAGAACCATAAACATGTTATGCAACCTCATTTTAATATTGTCTTTTTAAGGTGATAACTTGGAATTATAAACATAATATGCAAGACTTGAAATTTAAACATGATGTGGTCCATATTATTATATTCACGAATTAAGGTGATCTGCTGAAATATAAATATGATTATGCAAGCTTGGAAATATAAACATGATGCAAGAGCTTGAAATAAATAAGAAACTAGCGCAGTTGGACCAAGTGGAGAGAGAAAGAATCTTAATAAAAGAAAAATAAGAACGGAGCGGCGTAGTCCGCATTGGACCAATGAAGAGAGAAGAGAATTCTTATTACATCTTATTAAGCTTCAAACTCAAGACTTCTTAAAGAATGAATTCTTTGACTCCAATAATCTTAAGGAAATTGAAAATGAGTTTTAGAGTCCTTATTATTATGGTTCCAAGAACCTTATTTCTTTGCTTGTGATACTTGGACAAGTCTTTGGGCTCTAGAATTCTTAGGTGATGACATAATAATAAACATGTCATGCATTGATTCTTTTAGCCATTATAAAATAAAGTGAGAGCATAAAATAAATATGAGATGCAACCTTTTATCATCTTTAGAGATTAAGTGACAACTTGAAACATAAACATGAAATGCAAGCTTGGAAATTTAAACATGAGAATGCAAGTTCATTTATTCATTCTTGAGAATTTAGTGATGACATAGAAAGTAAACATGGTTATGCAAGGCATAAACTTAAACATGGATGCAAGTTCATTTTATTTCTTTACTAGAGCTCCTCCAAGACTTTAGAGAAATATAAATTCAACCCAATATATCTTAGCAAGACAAAGTGAAAAATACATCTTTCAAGTTCTAAACTCAAGATCTTTATTTTTACATCATAAAAACATCATTCTTTAAAGTTTTGCATCAAGTGGAATTTTCAAGCTTTAGAGGCCTAACTTGTGATGGATTTACAACCAACACTCAAGGTTCTCATCATCAAGCTATCATCATATTCCCATATAGGCCTTATGGCCGAAATGTTCAAAGGAAAAGAAAGAAGAAAACCGAATGGAAAAGCTAGAGAAAGTCCATGAAATCATCATTTTGAACCAAGAACAACACTTAGCAAAGCATAGAAATAAGCTTAAAGACAACTCCCTATGTAATATGGTTTGAAGGAAAGGAAGAGAACTTGGTTTCTTGGAGTGAAATAAAAGAAAATCTCTTTGAGAAATTGAAGAAGAAGTTTCAGCCAAGGGGAGGAGGAAAGAAAGTTTTTGTGCTTTGTAAAAACTAGAAATTGTGCAATTATGAGCAAGGCTTCTAAGACTCCTTAAGCATGCCTATTTATAGAGATTTTGGAGCTCATGAATGGACAAGAAAAGGAGGAAAGTCTGACCAAATTTGAGAAGGAAACAAGGAAGAAAAATCATCTTGTTTGGTGGCTTAAAACATGGAATCATGTTTTCATGGTTCCTTGTTTTCATACCTTGGTTTTTGTGCATTCTTTGACAAATTTTCTGATGTATTATGGACCAATAATTTCATCCATTACAGCCCATGGAAGAGTAAATTTGTGTGTTCCATGTATTATTTAGGTGTAGGTAAGGTATTCTTGCAAATTAGAGAATTTACGATTAAGGGCTTAGGTGAATTAGTAAGCAATTTGAGTATTTTTAAGCAATTTTGGGTTCTAATCAATCTAAATAAATAATTTTGACTCTAGATTAATAATTATAATTTAATAAGCTTTAATTTGAGCCTAATATTGCTTAGGTTTCATTAGACGAATTGAAAATCTCAAAATTCGCAAACTACCACAAAGACAGGGTAAAATGGTCATTTCGCTCAAAAATTGCCAAGGCCACCCGAGCTTAACCAATAGACAATCATAACTTAAAAACATGTTTTAAAACATTTTAGTGAGGTTCGGGCTTAGATGGCACGCAATCGGAGTTAAAAGCCGCGGGGCGTTTTGGTCATTTCGCGCGTCAAGCTCAAAATTAGGATTCTTCTCCTCTATTAACACACATAACACAAACAATCCCTTATTATCATCAAAACATCCCCTTGAGGATGGGTGGGGCCCACGATCCTCATTCTGAGTAAAATAACCTCAGGGGCATTTTGGTCATTTTACACGTACAGAAATTCGGGATTTGCAACTCTCGCACGAATTGCTCCTAACCTTTCTTCTAATGTTATATTCCTTTATTGAGGATTGTTCGGTCTTAATTATATGAAAAATTACCTAGGGTAATTTGGTAATTTCCAAACGATAGTAAAACTTTACAGGAAAATTGGGTGTTACACTTGATCTGTTGTTCAAGTGACATGTGTTGATCATCTGTTTGTGTCTTGGAAACGCAGTCAAGAAGTGTAGCTTGTCTGGTGTCAGAGAAGTCCGTTGAAGAGTGGCTTTTGAGATAACATTCAAAAACTACTTTTTACTTTTTGAACGAGGTTCTGAACACTTCCTTTAGAAGCTAGAGTGGTTGATTGAGTTAGCAAAAGATATGACAGGCTAGTCTATGACTAGGTTTGACTTCAAATTTTCCTTCCTTTTTAGTAGAGTACATGTGTTACTGTTAAGTGCACTTCTTAAAGTGCGTATCAATTCCTTGATATATCTTTGGTCTTCAATCAGAGTTTGTTGATGAAAAAAGTAATTATGATCATGATATTAAAGGTTGTAGAACACATTTGCTTCAAGGATGGATAGATATCTTCAATTTAAATATACTTGAAGTCCAGGACTTCTTCTAAAGACTGGTGCCTTGTTTTCTTGTACTTGTTGATTTTCTTCAACCCGTTAGGCATTTGTATGCTCATTTCACGATATAATTATCACTTCCATTTAGTTTCCATCTATTTAAATGAGATAAATCATGTTTAAACAAGTAAAGTGAAATTATCTTCGTATAAAAGAGTATTATGCTAACGATATAACCTGTTTGCTATTTCAAGAAACTCAATGTAGACATTAGCTGTTCTTCAACATATTTTCTTTAAATTGGTTCTGTTGTCATTCAAAATATACTACCTGAATGCTTTCTTGAAGAGTTCTGAAACTTACAATTTCCGCTGCACTTCAAGTTTACACTTGATAGTATTTGTTTAAGTTTTTTAAAAACTAAAAAGGAAAGAAAAACCAAAGCACGATTCAATCCCCTTCTCGTGCACTTTTCAACCTACAAATATCACTTATCATGAGCAAACATCGCATATCATACAACTCACATATTGTTCATTTTCATCCATCATAGCATTTTCTACAATATTTATAAGTCATTTCCTTCATTCAGCACAATAAGTATTTAATTTTGCATACTTTTCTGTCTCAATCACCAACATTTACTTTCTACCTTGACCCTAATCATTTACTTTTTGTTTATATCCCAATCATTTCCTTTGTCTTTATCCCCTATTTTTTCTCGATCACATCATTTAATTTTTCAGCAATTATCACATCATTTTTTTAGCAATTATTACATCATTTAATTTTTTGCAATTATCATATCATTTATTTTTCTGTAATTATCATATCATTTATTTTCTGCAATTATCACATAAGTTAATTTTTAGCAATATCATATCATTTATTTTTCAGCAATTATCATATCATTTATTTTCAACAATTATCACATCATTTCTTTTTTAGCAATCATCACATCATTTAATTTTCTGCAATTGTCACATCATTTAATTTTCCGTAATTATTACATCATTTACATTTTTGCAATTATCACATCATTTAATTTTCAGCATTATTACATCATTTATCTTTTTTTGCAAATATCACATTATTTACTTTTTGCAGCACTATCACATCATTTACATTTTTAGCAATTATCACATCATTTACTTTCTGCAATTATTATATCATTTATATTTTCGCAATTATCACATTATTTACTTCGAAGCAAGTTATCATATCATTTACTTTTCAACATTATCACGTCATCTTTTTCTATTTCAATCATAATCATTTACTTTTTGTCTTAATCATGATCATTTCCTTTACACATACATTTAATTTCACATATTTTTACCTTTATATGCATTTACTTTCACATCTTTCAAATTTCATATGTGTTTAATTTCACAAGCTTTTACATTCACTTGCGCTCACTTTCAAATACATTTACTTTCAAAAGTCTTTAAACTTCATATCATTTACTTTCTAGCTTTTTATTCATGTGTTTTATCCTTCAATATCATCTTTAGGTCATTTGCCTTTCACCATCATCATCTAATCATATGACATCATTCATTAGGTAATTTTGTATTCAGCATTACCACCATGCACTCATCATTATCCTATCATCAATCATCATTTGCAAGCATCAACTCTTCTACAATCACAATTGCCATTCATTTTAAATAATCATCACATTATCATTTCAATAGCATCATTAAGTCATTTATTTTCATCATGTCATCATCTGTCCTTCTATCTTTCATCACAACACAATCAAGTTATGCATTTTCATAATCTAACAAAATATTTGTTCATATCTTTACTTATTTCTTACAAAGAGAATATTGAAAATAACATTTTTTTCAATATTCCTAATAAAAACCAAGAAAAGAGGGACAACTGGAAATGTCATATTTTGTCCAAATACTTTTACCTTTTTATATATTAAAAAAATAAAGAAAAAATAGAAAAATGAAAAAAAATAACAAAAAAATCTCTTCTTTTTAAAATTGATTTTATTAGTGTCAAATCTTTTTAAAATATTAGTTCAATCAGTTTTTTGTCAATATCAGTCAAAATCATTAAAAAAATCCTTTTCAATTAAAATCTTATCCAAATCACAATCAAATCTTTTTTAGAATTTCAATTGTGAAATTTCAATCAATTAGTTTTTAAATTATTCTCAGTCTCACAAAAATTTTATAAATTAGTAGGCAATCCCAGGTGAGGAGGATCTCATACGGCGCTAATTCCCATTCATAGAACCCTCACACAGACAGCGACGGCACCATCATCACTAAACGCTCACCCATCACAGCCTACAACCACCACCTGATCAGTGTCCATCACCGCCACAGCATCATAACCTTTGACCATCATCCCTCATCACCTCAACCCTCATCACGCAGCCACTCCACCATCAACAACATCACCAACCTGAACCACCATAACCAAACCACAACTACCCATTAACCTCCTCAGACCACCATCCATCAAACCTCCACACACTCACCATCAATTACTCACCTGCAAAACAGATCTTGCAAGCATAAATCTTGCTTCACCCACTACCACTACGCAACCTTCTTGGAGCCTCTGCGTAGCCTATCATCGAAGCTGCAAAACCCGGCAACATCCCCACAAAATTTCATTCCCGACCGCGGGCAAGCCACCGCTAGCGACATACGCCGCCACTCGCTCGCGATTGTCCGTCGCGCCTCAGCAACAGCGAAGCCGCGCCAGCCCCTTGCCTTCGTCGGAGGGAGCACCGTGCCACCCGCTTACGTCCGCCGCTTCCATGGCGACCCTTCCCCTGCCTTTACCCCTTGTGTCGAAACGCCGCCAGAAAGGCCGCCGCGAAGCCGCCTTCCTCCGCTGCCCTGTGCACAGCCACCCAATCCCAGCCTGACCCCTGTTTGCCTTCCTTTTGGGTATTCTAATTTAACTCTTCTATTTATTTGTTTGTTTTTATTTTTATTTGGTCTGATACCTGTTTGTTTGTTAGTGTGTTAAAATTTTTGGTCAAAAGTCTTTGGTGTATTTGGTTTAGGATTTTGGGCTTTATTTTTTTTAATGACAGGGGTTTTGGGTTGGGGCTCTTTAAAAAAACTTTTCTTGGGCTCTTTTATTTTTTTGGGCCGTTCAAACAATTTAAATATATTTTTTTATGTTATAATATATCCAACAATTAATAGCGTCATAATTGAGATGTGGGATACCTATCCAATGTATTATTAGATTGTAATTATGAGTTATAATGCGTTACATTTGAATATGTGCAAAAATGAATTTCTTTTTTTTTAATAATTTATCGATCAAAAATTCATTTTCAAAAAATAAAATCAATCAATATATTTTTTATTTTTATTTTTAATTAAAATTCATCCAACACATAATCATTTTCTATAAATAACGTGTGTTTGAGTTCTTTATTCACTTAAAGGATTTGGATAAACCAACAACTATCAAGCTAAAATTAATTTTTCTTAAATTTTATTCTTTATTTTATTTTATTTTATTTTATTTTTGAGTATACTTGTGACTTTTAGAGGGGAAAAAATAAATATTATCAAGTTATAAATTAATTTACATAATAAACTTTAGGTAATCACCCTTCCCCAATTAGAAGTAGATTCTCATACTCAAATATTTTTAAAAAATGAGTTTTAACTAAATTAAAAAAATTTAATTTTAATCAAAATTAAAATCAGTGACAAGTCCATCATTTTTGTTATTTTGTTTTGGCTCAGAACAATGTGACAATACCCTTTCACCAAAAAGAAAATACTCAGTTGCTTTTGTTTCATTAACTAGCTTGAATCCGTCCTACGCATCGGGATTTTTAATACTAACAAATTCAATATAATTTGTGACCCTTTTTTTTTAAGGACATATACTACGGCATGCTAAAATTATATTAACATAATTTTTAGTACAAACAGCAAAATGGACTTGGCCCACAAGGCTGGTAATCTGACCCGTCAATTTTGGGTGGATTGGGTAATTGGGTTGAATATTTAAACCCGTCAAAAAGTTTTTGTCAGCAACCTGTCCGGCCTAACTTGTGAGCTAAAAGGGTTGCGGCAAGCTTAGACTATGAGCTACTATTTATATAACTATAGATTTTTTTTTTTTTTATAGTATTCTATGATTGTACACATTATAAGGTTAACTTATAACTTGTGAACTTTTATTATCTTATTATGGACATATCATTAAATTTTTGTAAGGATTTCTCATTTCTTATTTTCTGATATGGAAATAATTTGTGGAATGTAATTTAAAATGTGTGCAAATTTGCAAATGATGTAATTTAACGTTTTAAAGTTTCTAAGAATATTACCTTAATTGTTATATTTAAGTGAAAAATTCATTAGTATATTTATTTTCATTTTAAAAAATGCATTTAAACATCAAAATAAAAGTTTTTATTTTTTTATTTTTTTTAGTGGGTTGGTCTCAATCCACCAACCGCCTAAATAAATGGTGGGTTGATTGTTCCAATCTATCTTATTTCTATCTTATTTTGGTAGAGACCCATCACAGCCTATTTTAGGTGGGCCAAAACAGGATGAGATGACCCACTTTACCATGTGTATTCTTTGGTGATAGGTGTAGATGCATATATTATACTCAAATTGATAGTGGAAATGTATTATTTATTTGTGTAAGTTGCAAGTCCAATTATATTTCTTATTCATATAGATAAATGTATAACATCCAAAATAGTGTTATTGTCCTATATAATTTCTTTAGAAGTAATTTAAATATCAGTATGAGTAGTTTTGATATAAAACCATGTGAATGTATTTGTTGATGATATATCTTAAAAGACCTAAGCAAGTAAAGACAGAAAACAATATATACATATTACTTCACTGCCTAGTAAGTATAATCTACATATGCTTATTTTATTATTATTATTTTGTCCAATGTCTTCTTACAACTGCATCTTTTCAATTTTTACATTGCTCTATAAGGGTGTTTGGAATGTTTTTAAGAGATAGAATTGAATTAAATTCCATCAAAGAATTGAATTCCATTAGGAATTGAATTGAATTCTTATGTTTGGAATGAATTAGTAAATAAAAGAATTGAATTGAATTCCTTGATTTGGAATGTATCTAAAAGTAAATTGATTTGTTTATTTTTACCATTTTATCCTTCATCAATTCAACTTGATATTTTACTAGCACTCCAAGCATCCACTCCATGCGCCAGCACACCCTAGTCACTCATATTCCCGACACCCACTCCATGTGCCACCATCCTCTTTCCGCACAGATCGATAGTCATTCCAAATTTATCAAGTTTCCAGGTTATTGGGCAGCGCAGAGAGCTGAAAATTTATCAAGGTAAAATTCTTCAATCTGCCAAAGGATGGAAGAGAAATCCGCTCTAGTCTCATTCTTTTCAGGTTGGACAAGGAACCGAGTAGCTAAAAATTTTTCAATTCAGAAGGATAGGAACCATAATTTGTGAGGATGACAACTTTTAGTTTTCTCATTTTCATCGATTCTGAAGGGAGCAACCTTAGCATAAGGGAAAGGACGAAGAAGGGGAGAGAGAGGAAGAGGATAACCAGTCAAGGATTATAGGTATTTCATTATTTGAGCTCAAATCCAACAACAAATCACACCCATTTGTCTGATTTTACTTTAAATTTTTGTGGAATTCAATTCTCACATAATTTGAATTCTTGGGATTAAATTGTTTCCAAAGGAGAGATTGAATTCAATTCCTTTCTAAAAGCTTTCCAAACAAGTTGTAAATTAAGCTATTGGGGGTTTCTTTGGAACATTGGGAAATTGATAAGCATGGAAGAAAGTAAGAAACTATCACCAATTAAATTACCAATAATTACTGATTAGATCCACATTAAATTAAAACTATGCAGATAAACACACATTTCAAAGAGGTGGATCCTCAAAATAAGGGTGTCTTTGTTTTAATTTTTTTAAATGTGATTATAAAACTTAAATTTTAAATAAAACTTAGCTGAAACTTTATTTTTCAAAAATTACTCCTTATAACTTTTATAAAATGCAAATGTAATTTTTCTTTTGTGATTGTAATTATTTTAAAATATTATCTAAATATATGAAAATAATCTTTCTTGAAAAAAAGTAATTTTTACCAATGCACCCTAAATGTCTTTAACAAAACATGTAGATAGTGCTAAACACAATATTCCACGGAATTATTTTGTATCAAAAAATGGGTAAACATTAAACATCTTTTATGATTTGAATACAATTCAAACCGGCAAAAAGGGAATAAACTTCTGCTTTTCTAAAATTAACACTCTTAAGTTATCATATATGTAAACAACATTCTTATTTTATTACATAGTTATTTCATTAATTTTTTTTTTTTGTTAGGCCACTATGGTTACACTATTTATTAACTCACGTGAATTTCACAAATTTTTAAAATAAAAAATATTTAAAGTAAATAAGAATATGATTAATTAAATATTGTAAGAATAGTTATAATCTATTTTTATTTGTGTATAGATAGATAGATTAAATTATTTTGATTCTATTTGTTTTTTACTAAGTCAATAAAAGCAATATAGTTATTTATAATTCACATAGTCCCTAGATCTACCTTGAGTCTTTGACCCCTACAATTAAAGGAGTGTGATTTAACCACATGGTGTGGTGGCTGGAAGGGGCCGTGTTCCCTTAACCATCTCCTCCCAAGTTCATACTTGAAGGGATGGGAATAGAGCATCACCTTGGAGTCGCCCCGCTTGGACCCCACAGGTTAATCCGGACTAGTTGGCCTTTGGGCGCAGACCCTGTAAGACCAAAAAAAAAAAGGAGTGTGATTTGAAACCCATGAAAGATAGCTAGTAATAGACAACGATATAGGTATGGATACTTTTGTTTATTTTTTTGACTTATTTTGAATATTTTATTTCAAAAATTGATGAAATCAACACATGTATATGAATAGTGTTGCTACAGTGGACTTGAGAACTCTTGGGTTGTAGTATGTATAGATTCACTGTGCATTGTTTTTATAATCTATTGATGAAAACGCATTTTGGTTTTTTTATCGGACATAAACTTGATAGTTTTTTTTTGGTCACGGTAAACTTGTTAGTTTTGAGTTGCAAAATAGTTTTGGATAAGTTCCAGTATATGATTGATAAAGTGAATAGCAACCTCTGTGTTAATGCTCTTTTTGTTTTTGGTAATTCTCTCGGTCTTATTTGTTGTGCTTTCTTTACTATATGTTATGGATGTCTCAGGCAAATGTAGCTCTTGATGTACTAAAAAAGATGGCATCTCTGCTGCAATATTTGCTGCTGGATGGGTCTCTGAGACAAAGCAAGCAGACTGCTCATAATAGGTAACTAATTTAGCTATATTTGTTCCAATGCCCAAATAATTATTGCAATTTGGCCTTTCAAAAGGTTGATATAAATAAGGTTGACTAAGTTGATGCATAATAATGTATAGAGAAAAATCTAATTCCGTAATTGACCAAGGCTGTATGTACAGGAGGAGCAAGTTGATGCACGATAATGTATAGAGAAAAATGTAATTCCAGAATTGACCGAGGCTGTATGTACAGGAGCATAAATTGAAGACTTAAAAGACTAGAGGAGAAAGAAAAAATAATGAGCACATTCCATCTCTACAATTCAAAATATCTAAAACTGGGAACCTTTCCGAAGAAAATAAGATGAATATATAGTTGTCCCGGAAACTATTCCTCAATATCTTCAGGGGTTCGATTTCAATCTGATGCCATCTTTAAGTTTTAAAGTTCCCAGTTTTAATGATTCAAAAAATAAAACTTGTTATTTTTTGCTCTTTTATTTTTTTTCAGTTTTTTGGTTTGAGGTTTGAAGAGGGTTGGTGTCTGGTCTGTTAGGATTTTGCTGTGATTTTTTATTTGGTTTGTTGTGATTTTGATTTGAGGATTTTGTTTTGGAAGGGTTACTGATGTTGTGGTTAGTTTGTGTTTGGATTATGGTTCGAGGCTGTTTTCGGTTTTGGTTGTTTCTGTGCTGCTATTTTCTTTGGTTTATGAAGATGGTAATGAGTATGAAGGATGAAAGATGGCGATGGTTCTTTGGCTGAGGAATAAGATGAAGATGACTGTCACGGAGGGTGAGGGCTTCATTACGAAGGCCTCTCCCTCCCCTTCACTCTCTGCTTTCTTTTTGTGTTTTTTCTCAGTTCTTGCTCTTGGCTGTCTTTTTTTTTTTTTGGTGCTCCCAGATTTTTGTGTTGTATTTTTAGAATGAGTCCCCCTTTCCCGTTTCACCTACTGTCTTTTGTGCTCTTCTCTGTGTTTTATTTTTGGTGCGCTGCATCTCATCCTTCTTACAAGAAAACTTTGATTTTCAATAAGAACAATAAGAATTGATTTTCAATGTGTTAAACAATTAGTTCTGATTTTCTTAGTTGCTGTTATGCAATTTTTGGCTGATGTTATGTTGTTTTGGTTTGTTATGTGCATCTAAAACTATCATGCTCAGAATTCTTTTCTTTAAATGGTTGTAGAGATTGATGAAATTTGATTGAATCTTGAATTGGATTGATTGAAAATCGATTATTAGGTGCTGGGATTGCAAGCAAAGATAGGATATTTTGTTAACTGGGAGTACTTTAATTTCCTTTGCTTTTTGCTAGATACCTGAATATGTTTGAGGTGAGCGTATAAATTCTATAGAGCAATGAATGGAAGATAACTTTTATAAAATAATAAAACTTTATTTCTTTCACAAATACACAACTTCACCCTTTGGCAAGTGATGTGATTAACACTCAACACTTCGTTTCATTTCCACTCAAGACACAAATTCTAGTATTTTTTTTTGTTCCCAAAATATCCATCGCTATGCAATAACTAATCTCTTTGCATACTATAAGTCCATTTTAAAGGGTAGATGTTTACCATTGGTTTAAGCCGCTCATTACTAAGGTCACATATTCTAGTCTAGCCTTGCTTCTACATTCGAGTGTCTAGATTTTACTCTTTTTGTCCCTATGTCTAGAGTTGTAATAAATCAGTTCTATATAATAGAGAATGCTTTTGTGAAGGAATTTTATTTAAGATATGGTGAAAGACTCATTAGAAGGGTTCAAGACTTATTGAGGAAGTTGAAAACTCAACAGAGATTGTTCAACACTCCATAGAAATTGGTGAAGATTCAATGGGGATAATTGAAGACTCAATGAAAATTGTTGAAGTCATGGAAACAAGTACTTATGGCTATTTTGAAAATTTATTCTTCAAAGATTTATTAATATATATCTTTATCCTTTTTTTTTTAATTAGAGTGCTTCATATTATTGCAAACTTTGAAATATTTGGATTAAATTTACTTTGTTGTATATGATTTTAATTACTTGTTAAGTATATTAGCAATTTTGTGTTTGTTTAGTAGGATTGATATATAATTTTTGTAATATTTGGTGGAGATATATGTCTATAAATTAGACGTTTAAAAATGGGATTTCAAAAAATAAATTATTTTATGACATTACACTTTAGCGACCAAATTAGCAATGAATTACAAATTAGCAATTGAATTTGAGACGAATTAGTGACCGCTAATGGAGTCAAAAAAGGAAATTGAGAATGATATGACATACTGACAAAATTAGTGATTGATTTATCGGTTGCTAACAATTCACTATAGCAATCACAAAATCGGTCACAAAGTTGGTGATCTATTTATTAGTCGCTAATAGTCCACTAAGAATCGGTCACAATATTTTTAGCAACCAATTTGTTCGGTTGCAAATCTTTTAGCGATCATGGTTTTAGCTACTTTTGTTTTTCAGTCACAAAATTGATCACTACCATGTTTAGTGATCGATTTCATGAAATTAACGACTAAAAAATCGGTCGTAATGTATAATTTTTTTCTAGGTGCAGCTAGATTACTAGGGCGATCTCCATAGGATGTCATGTGAATTACCACTAAGGTGGTAATTCTAAACCTATTATTATTATTATTATTATTATTATTATTATTGTAGAAAATTTAAAATTGAATAAAAGTAGCATTTACATTTTATTATATAACAAGAATATATGTGCCATTTTACATACTCTTTATTTTCTTTCTCTCATTTTTCTTTCTCTTTGTTTTCTTTATTTTTATTTTCTCTCTATATCCCATAAGGGACTAAATAGAAGGAGTAGACATCGCATTAAAAATTCAATTATCAGGATCGTCCTTCGCCAATTAGTATGCCTTTTAATGTTATGTTATTGTCACCAAGTAATTAGAACAGATCTGTGCCAAAACAAATAATAATAATGATAATAATAATGATAGTAGATAGTGTAACGCCTCAATTTTCCCCAAGTGCAAAACATGATCAAAATACCCCTTAGGCCATTTCTCCTGAAATCGAGGACGACTTGTCAGTATCCTCGAGGGGTTAGTTTAATGCCTGAAGGGATTATATATGTAATGCATGCGTTAGAGATGAAAATCTCATTCTCCTGTTTTCCTCGTATGTGAATTATCGGTTTACCCCTCGAGGTAATTCAACGTGGGATTAAGTGATGGACAATCGACCATCATCCGGAAGTTCGAATATGATAACAAAGAGTGTTTCATGATATCAGAAAGTCTTGGGTGTTCTCGAGGAGTCCTTGTGTGAATTTACGGTTTTACCCTTGTTTGGTGTTAAACGGGCATAATTAAACGGTTATGGAAATATCGGTAATATTATACTTTAATTAAAGATAAATTAATTTTATCTATTAATTTGGAGTCTAAATAATTAATTGGGCTCATTAGAGGCTTAAGATGGATTAAGGAAACTCAAATTTCCTTCTTAAACCAAAGACATTATGTCAAATCAAACCAAATAGTAAATTCTCTCTCCTATCCCTTAAATTAAGAAACATGTTAAAGTTTAAATTTCAAACTAATTGAGTTTAATTCAAACTAAACATGAAAGACAACTCTTAATCTTGTCTTGCAAGCCTTGAACACATGATTACAAATCCAAACACCCAATTACCAATCTCTAACTCACTCCTTAGTCAAATTTACTTCTAATAACACATCCTAACACAAATGAAAAACAAAATTTTCCCTCCACAAGGCCAAGAAGGCCGCGGCCTCTTCCCCCTCACACACCCTTATATTTAACTTTTTCAACTTACAAACACCCTCATTCTACCACCCACTTTTTTGGCCAAGAGTTACAATCCTCTCAACACAAGTTCTCTCTTCTTCCTCCTCTACCTCCACCTTCAACCTTCTCAACTCACAAACACCCAAACATCTCATTCCAAGATCCAGCTTTCTCTTTTCAACCAAAGAAAATAACTTGGTAGGGATTTTATTTCAGTTTTTCTTCTATTTCTTTTCTCTTCTTTTCGGATTTGGTTGATGAATAAAGTGTTGGGATGTTGTTGTAGATGTTGTTGTTGTTCTTTTTCTTTTATTTTTAGTTGGATCTTCCCTTTTCCTTTCTTGTCATTTTTAATTTTTGTTGTTGGATAATAGAAAACCATGGCTTGATGATGAGAAATCTTGATATTGGTTGTGAAACCATCATTTGCTTGACCTTTAGAGCCCAAGGTTTTGGGTTATTTTTGGTTTTGAAAGGATGAGGAATGTAGAATGCTTATTGTTTCTTGAAATATTTTCCTTTATTTGATGTTCAAAACCATAGCTTGATGATGAGGGTTTTCTAAATGTTTAGTTGTGAAACCATCATATGTTGGACCTCTAAAGCTCAAGGCTTAGTTTTGGTTTCACCAAAGTGTGGAAAAAGATATTTATTGTTGGTTGTTGTTGATGGTCTCTTTTGAGCTTGATGGTGAGTCTAGACAAATGAGGTTCTTGGAACCATGGTGTCAAAAGACTTTAAAGCTTATTTCCATTTTGTTAAGATTGATTGGGGTTGAGATTTTGATTCTTTAAAGTGTTGAAATGAGCTCTAGTAAGATAATATAAATGGATTTGCATCATGTTTATATTTCAAGTTCTTGCATCTCATGTTTATGTTTCAATGCCTTGCATATCATGTCTATTTTCAAGTCATCACCTTAAAAGAACTAAATAAATGAACTTGCATTCTCATATTTACTTTTCAAGTCTTGTATACCATATTTAAGTTTCAAGCCATCACTTAATAATGACAAAGATCTAAAATGAGGTTTGCATAGCATGTTTACTATTTGGTCATCACCTAAACCCCTATAGCTCAAAGACTTGCCCTTGTATCTTAAAAATGGAAGTTTTGATCATGGCTATTAGATGTGTTTTAGTCATGGTACAATGTTGGTTTGATTGATGCAAATGTGAAAATGATTTCAAAGGAATGTTAGAAAGGTGTTTTAAAATGATCTTGAGGGGAAATAGTACCTTGGAATATGTCAAAGTTTGATTTTCTCGAATTCTGGGGATTTGGTACGATTCATATGAATCAATTACCAGCCTATGTAATTGATTACTAGAATGGTCTTTTGGAAGATTTTGGCCTTAGTAATCGATTACCAGACTATGTAATCGATTACCGAGAATGTTCTTCATACCCAGAACTAGTTTTTGGCCTTTGTAATCGATTATCAGTTTGGATCGATTACTATGATGTTCTTCATGCCCAGAATAAAATTTTGATTCTGGTAATCGATTACCAAGCCCATGTAATCGATTACTAGGATGCCCCTTTTTTAAACAAGTTTTTGATTCTGGTAATCGATTACTAGCACCTGGAATCGATTACCAGACCCCAAATGTGAATGTAAATATGCTAAGCAAGCTGAAATAGATTGGTGAATTTATATACTTGTGTATTGATGATGATTCCTAGTATGCTATTTATAGATGTATATTGTTGAGCATTGCATATGCATTAGTGAATTGTCCTTGACTTCACAATGGGTAGGAGCATGTTTACTGTTATTTGACGATAAATAAAAATATGCCTATTAAACATGTGCAATGATGTGAACAAATATATGAATAAATGATATGAGAATATTGTGGCATGATGTGATTATGATTGATTAGTTGATATGCATGATATATGGAAGTTATGAACATGTTATGTGTGAAAAGTTATGATTGCATTGCATCCCTAAATTAACATGCCAATATTAAGGTGACATAAGACACAAGGAAATGATCCTCTAAACTCCCTAAATTAAAGGTTATGAGAGGTGATCCAAAAGGACTCTTTAAACTTCAGGAATTAATGGTTATGAAAGGTGTTTCTATGCCCCTAACCCGTACTGGGAGTCAAAAATTTAGCTTATCAAGAAGATAAGTATAGACTAGTGATGATTAGTTAAGGTATAAGCTCATAACCTAGAACTCTCAAAGGGAGAGTATTAGGGTGACCCCCAAGGAAAAGAGAATAAAAATTTACGTCACCTAAAAGAATGTGTAATGTGGAAATCTATTGCATTCCATGTGATTCTATGATATCTTGCTTATGGCATTGACATGCATCCATGAAAGAGTATGCCGTATTCATGCATTAAGATTCATGCTAAAATTAAATAGGCCTCGGTTAATGGTATTTGAAACTAATGAATAAACCTTATGCATATGTACACTAATTTTATAATGAAACATTAGGTTTGAGGACATTGATGATGTCACACATTAGGAGGCGAGAACCTTAAGAAATCTTGTATAAGTTTCTCATCCTTTCTTCTTTCTTTCTATCTCGTCTTCAAAGGTCGATAGCCACATTCATGATCTTCATTGATGTGCCCACCTGGGAGATACACTATGACGCCGCTCATAGACATACCATTTAGTGGGTCGTTGTGCGTCCGCTTTTTTGTGTTCATGGGGTGTCCCTTTGCATACCCGGTTTCCAGCTAGGACTTTCCACTGCTCTCTGTCTCCTACGACCTCGTCTTCGAGAGCACCCGCCCACGTGAGAGCAGATCCGCGCACTCCCCTCCGCTCAGCGCCAGAGACATCCCAGCTCTACATGCCACTATCGCCACCCCGCCTCCGTTCGTGGTCAGACCCTCCGAGGACTCACCTCTAGGCTTTACTCCGAGGGCTCTGCCCTCACCGTTCCCGTGAGGATGGAGGTTGGTAGTGAACGAGGGCCATCGCACACAACCCATAAGAGAAGCCGTACCCGCTCGTGGAGGAGCCACCCGACCAACCGAGGCGCTCATGCTCGCCCTCCTATCCATCTTGCCGCAACCAATGAGCTAGTCTAGTGGATTAGGTATCCCCTCCCTCTATAGAGATAGAGGAGGAGCCGTTAAAATCTCTGAGTGCCCATGCACATGCAGGAGATAGGATAACCTTCTTTTGCTTTTTGATTATTAGAGGTTATCTACCATAGGCACACCCTAGTAGGGTAGTGGGGAAAGATCTTTTTTTAGCTTGTTTTTCATTCATGGATATTATGGATTACTGTATATTTTGAGCCCAACCTATGTTGGTGGGCATGATATGACTCTTGTATGTATTTTCTGGGTATGCAAAGTGGAATGATGATCTCCTAATTATATATATATATATATATATATATATATATATATATATATATATATATATGTGTGTGGTGAATTTTTTATGCCTATATGTTATGATGTGGTGTCTTATGTATGCATATTCATACCTTGTCTTCACCCTTTCCTTCTACGAACATTTTAGAGGTGTTACCTTACGCATGCATGGCTTATGTTTGGTTTTAAAGTTTCAAAAAAAAAATTTTACCCGTATTTCTATTAAAGTATTTTCAAAAGCTAAGGTAAGAACTGGAACAAAAGAATAATAACTAATAATTAACTAACATGTCATAGGCATGTTGGGTTAAATATTAGGATGTTACAGAATAGCTTTATCAGAGTTTAGTTAGTTTAGTTCTTATGTAATTAGAAGAAGGATAAGTTGGTCCTCCTTGTTTTGGACTATTGTATATTTCTTAAATTTTAACTATTAAATTACTAAATTGTCCCTATTTTACTCTCCAATTTTCTTCAAGTTATGAACCATTTTTTCATCTAACTCTATGAGCAAGGCTTTAAATTTTAAAAGTAACATCAAACCGGTAAGGTTTAGAGGTTTAGACATTCAACCAGTTATCGGGGGTTTCAATTGAATATAACTGTATATAATAAAACATGTGTTTATATAAATATATAAAAATACAAAATAAAATATATGTCATAAGATAACTAAAAATTAAATTAGGTATGAATAAAACCTATAGAACATAACATAATTCATCTCTTAATCAAAATAAACATTATCCATATGAATCAAATCTCTCAAGTTACTATTTTCTATATTAGAAAAGGAAAAAAAATTAAGAAATATAAGATTTGAGGCCTTTTTTTTAAAAAAAAAACCTCAAAATGATGCCATTTTTGCATCTTTTTTACAAAAAAAAAAATGGTTGGACCACAGTTTTTTGGTTCCTGTCCATTTGCTGATTTACCAGTTTCCTGCAGGTTAAAAGTGATTTTTGGTTGGTTTTTTCTAGGGTGGTTTTTAGGTATAGAACCCATAATAGGCCGGTTCGTCCCTTCGATTTTCATAACATTGTCTACGAGTCTCTCTCAAAGAAGATACAATCACCAAACCATCAACTCTGATCTAGCCACACGTTTTGTTTTTTGGTTATTCTTTTTCCAGGTTTTTCATTGTATATAATTTGTTATTGTTATTGTTCGCCGAAATGTTAAGTTTGTACGCCTTTTAATTTTCCGTGTGCAAATGACCAAAATGCCCCTAAGGTCATTTTACTCGGAAAATGAGGATCGTTGGTCTCGGCCATCCTCAAGGGATGTTTCGATGATGATAGGGGATTTTATGTGTTATGTGTGTTATAGAGAAGAAGAATCTCATTTTTGAGTTTCGATGCCTAGAATTACCAAAATGCACATGTGGCGTTTGTCACTAATTTACGTGCCTGTGAACCCGACTTCACCAAAAGGTTTCAAATGATGATTTTAAGTGATGTTTGACAACAAGTTAAGCCGAGTAGCCCAGGTTATAAAAAATTACCGTTTTGCCCCTAGCTATGTGCATTTTGGGTCTAATGATGTGATTAACAAAACTTAAACAATATTGGCTCTAATTAAATATTAGTAAATTCTAATTACTAATCTAGAGTCAAAATAATTAATTAAGGTTAATTAGAACCTAAGATTTCTTAGAGAAATCCAAAATCCCTTTTTCTTTATTTTAGACATTATGTCATATTTTCATGAATAGTAAGATTCCAATAAATTTCCTTAAATCATGGAAGATGTCACATGATGAGATTCCTCCTAATAAAGGTGGATTTGCATTAATTATGCAAGACCACTCTTTAATCTTGTCTTGAACCACTTTAATTACCCATTTTCTCACCTAAACACTTACTTACAACTCCTAATCCATGGCCTAACCAAATTAACTTCTAAACACACATGTAAACCAACATTAAAATGAGATTTTCTTTCCTCTAAATGCTCCTAAACCAATCATCCACTCCCCCTTAATTCACCATATGTTGACTAGTTTACACACAAAAGAACCATACTCTAAGCTATACCTTGGACCATGCTTCAACCCATACCTAGCCTTACCCTTGAATGACACTTAGAAGAGATATTTCTTCTCTCCTATGGCTGCAAAAACACAGCCCTTCCCCCATTTTCATCCACACAATTTCATTTTTCAACCCATAATATATATAGCAATGTGTAGAGAAATCTCACACTTTTACCACTAGTTTTTTTATTTGAGTTTGTGACCAATAAAGTTATCTAGTTTTCTCTTAACTCCAAGCTCTCTCCACCAGAAAACTCTTTCACCACCATAAACCACCACAAGCCACTAACAGAAGATTTTTGTCTTCTCATTTCAGGCAAAGAAACAAGCTTTCTTCCTTGCAAGACAACATTTGAATAGGGATTTGTTTGAGTTTTCTTCTTCTATCTTCTTCTTTTCTTTTTCGACTTTGATGAGAAATAAAACAAAAGGAGTTGTTGCTATTGTTATTGTTGTTGTGGTTGGTGTTGTTGTTGTTGCTATTGTTGAGTCTTCTCTTTTTCCTTCTTTTATTTTTGGATCTTGATCTTGGATAATGTAAAGAGCCATGGGCTTGATGATGAGAGATCTTGATGTTGGTTGTGAGACCATCATTTGCTTGACCTCTAGAGCCCAAGTTTTAGTTTATTTTTGTTGGTTTTAAAGAATGGTAAAGATGAAATGTTGTTGGTTCTTGTGAAATGTTTTCTTTCTTTGATGATCAAGGCCATAGCTTGATGATGAACTTTTAATGTTGGTTGTGAAACCATCATGTGTTGAACCTTGAAAGCTCAAGGCTTGATTTTTGGTTTCACAAGAGTATAGAAATGGTTTATTATTGGTTGTCTTTGTTGGTTTTTTTTTTGAGCTTGATGATGAGTCTAGCCAAAAGAGGTTCTTGGAACCATGGTGTTAAGAGACTCTAAGCTCATTTACATTTTGGTTAAGATTGATTAGGGTTGATAATTTATCCTCTAAAGTCTTGCATGAGCTCTAGCTAAGATAAAATAAGTTTGCATTCATATTTATGTTTATGCCTTGCACATCATATTTACTTTTGATGCCATCACTAAGCTCTCAAGAATAAATAAATGAACTTGCATTTTCATGTTTAAATTTCCAAGCTTGCACTTCATGTTTATATTTCAAGTTATCATTTAATCTTTAAAGATAATAAGAGGTTGCATCTCATATTTATTTTATGCTCTCACTTTATTTCATAATGAAGAATAAAACATAGTGCATAGCATGTTTATGTTTATGTCATCACTTAAATATTCTAGAGCTAAAAGACTTGCCCTTATATCTCCAATAGAAATTTTAACTATGGCTAATGGATGTGCCTTAGTCATGATGATACAATGTTGTTTTTTTATTTTTAAAAATGTGAAAAAGTTTTCAAAGGAATGTTAGAAATATTTTAAAATGGTCATGAGGTGTTAGAATAACTTAGAATGTGTTAAAACCTTGATTTCTTGAAATTCAAGGTTTTGGTAATCAATTACCAGCCTATGTAATCGATTACCATGGCGTATTTGAAGGATTTTAGGTCTGGTAATCGATTACCATTTCATGTAATCGATTACTGAAATACTTGATTTTGTCCGGTCTTTAAATAGAAAACCCAAAAATTTGCATAATTCATAATATAAGTGAATTTCTTTTATAGTCTTTTTATTTAGTTCTTTTGACAAAAAAATTTGTTAGCCATTTTAAGAAAAAGGGAAACGGTCAAATGTGAAAAAATAAAAAAATAAATAAAAGAAAAGTGACAAATGGTTATAATGTTGTCTCCACTGAGTACAAAAGCAAACAAACTACCAATTCAAAGTTTGTCATGTCCCTTTGTAAAACAAAAAATAATAAAAGGAAAAACAACAAAAAGAGAACAAAAGGAGTATCATTGGGTTTCTTTGCCCATGTTCCCTGCATTTGCAAGCCATAGGGAGGAGAGAAATGTCAGGATTTGGACATCATCATTTCACTTTGCAAAATGCTAAATTTTCTTTCGGTGTTGGAATGTGACATAGAGCTGAAATGGTGGATGAGAGAAAAGAAGTTGGCATCCATAAATCCTCATTTTATCATCACATAGCCTGAACCACCATCAAAAAACACCATCACCTCCCTAAACACAGAACAACCACTACCTTGCCATAAATTTTTACAACCATCAGGCAAGAAAATTACAAGCAAAGCAAGCAAAAACAAAAACCAGAATCATCAGAAAAAAAAAAAAAACCAAAAATAAAAACCCATACAGAGACATCAGAAGGCCAATTGGAGAGAACCTGCAAAGAATTTAGTTGAGCAACAATTCCAAGAATAAATCCAGGAGCAAAAAAGAAGGAGAAAAGAAAGAACCAGGTGAATAACAGAAGGTGTATCATCATCATTAGAAATTTAACAACAAAAAGATAAAGAGGAAAGGGGAGGGGGCGGGTCTCCCCCACCATCGCGGCCTCATGCCATCATCCTCCTCACCTCCATCACCCTCCATCATCCCTTTCTCCCTCACCCTTCACCATCATCCCACAACACCAAACACCGCCACCACCTTCAAATCTTCCAGCCATAAACACCACCCCCTCCACCGCCACCGCTGATCCTCTTCCTCCCATCATCATCCATCATCAGCCCCTCCGTACGGCGCACCCGCGGCCATCGCGCCCTCCGCTCAGCACGCGCCACGCCGTGGTTTCCCCCCTCCCGTCCCACCTTCTAGCGACCGCGAAGCCCAGCCGGCGCACCACCGCATAAAAGCCTAGGACCTACCACCATCCCTGCGCGTTGTGCTTCTCTAATCGCTGTCACCATCGCCCCTTTCCGGCGCCTCCTCCGCGCGCAGCAGATCGGCCCACCGGCCGCGCGCGAATCCTGCCTTTTCTCCCCTGACCGCCGTCTTTGACGGAGCAGATCGGTCTCAAGCTCGAGGCCCTTTTCCTCTTCTTCCTTTCCGCGACTCTCCTCTCGCGCCACCTCCAAGCAAAAGCCACCGATCGCCTACAAACATCACGATCGTAGCTGCCCCTCCGCGAGCCGCGAATCCTCTGCGAGCTAGAACCAGCCACCACCTCCGCCTTCCATCGCGGTGATCGGCCTCCCACTATCACTATCAAGCCAAAGCAGAAATCCAGGCTGACCCTTAGCCCACACAGCCGCACCTCTCTCTCTTTTGCTTCTCTCTTATTTCTTCTCTCATATTCCTTTCTTTTGTGATTTTGTGTAGTGTAAATATTTGTCAATAAGTGTGTGAGAATGTGAGAACCCGTGAGTGAGTGTGTGTCTAGAGAGAGGTTTTTATTTTTAGTGTGTCCAAGATTTAGGCACTAGAGGTGTTAATTGAATTTATTTTTGATTCCTAGATTGCATTCATCGTGAGTTTTTTTTTAAGATTCAAAATTTTCTTTTAGTTGTTTTGTTTTGTCAATTGGGCTGAAAAAAAAAAAAAGAAGATCCCGTGCGTGTGTGTAAAGTTTTTGTTCAAGGAATTTATAAATTTTATTTATTTAGTTATATTTTTGGTTAGCATGGTTTTATTTTTCAATAATTTAGTTTACTTGTTTGGGTTTGGGTCTAAGTTAAGTCTAAAACACTTTTTTTTATTATTCATTTTTAAGATTGAAATAAATGTGTGGGTATTTTACTTCAATATATTTCCTTTTTTAGTTAATTAATTGATAAAATGTTATAACAAGATTAATTTAACAGGACGGTTTGTTATATGTTGGAATATTTTAGTAACAGCTTGATATTCA
>JAMLFY010000030.1:0-188893 GCA_030441495.1 Dalbergia oliveri
AAGGAGCTTCTTAGGTTTAGCTGGTTATTACCGTCGGTTTATCAAGGGATTTTCCCAGATTTCCCTTCCTTGACTAAGCTAACTAGGAAAAACACCTCTTTTTCATGGACCCGGAGTGTGAAAAGAGCTTTCCAAGAGCTGAAACACAAGCTAACCTTAACCCCGTTTTAGTGTTACCGACCCCAATGTGCCTTTCGAAGTGTACTGTGATGCTTCGAGGAAGGGTTTGGGTTGTGTACTGATGCAAGATAGGCAAGTGGTGGCCTATGCGTCGAGGCAACTCAAGCCACATGAGGCAAATTACCCTACCCATGACCTTGAATTAGCCGCTATCGTGTTTACTCTGAAGATTTGGAGACACCATTTATACGGAGTGAAGTTTGAGGTGTTCTCAAATCACAAGAGTTTGAAATATCTCTTTGATCAAAAAGAGCTAAACATGAGGCAAAGAAGGTGGATGGAGTTCTTGAAAGATTATGATTTTGGGTTGAACTACCATCAGGCAAAGCTAACGTTGTAGCCGATGCCCTAAGTAGGAAATCTTTACAAGTATCCCATTTGATGGTGAAGGAGATTGAGTTAATTGAGCAGTTTAGAGACCTAAACCTAGGAATGACCTTGACCACTAAAGGCATAAGAGCTTGCCATCTTAGTGTGACGAGTGAATTTAAGGAAAGAATTGCTCAAGCCCAAAGGGAAGATACGAAATTTCAAGAAACCTTAGAGGCAATAAGTTGAAAGGTTTTACCCAAGGGAATGATAGTTTGTGGAGATTTGAAGGTCGTATATGTGTACCTGCTAGTGGTGACCTCGAAAGAACATTTTGGAGGAAGCCCATAAGAGTCATTTCACCCTTCATCCTGGTGCCACCAAGATGTATCAAGATTTGAAGAAGATGTTCTGGTGGCCTGGATTGAAGAAAGATGTGTGCACATGGGTGAGTAAGTGCTTGGTGTGTCAAAAGGTGAAGATTGAACACCAAAGACCTTGGAATGTTGCAACCTTTGTCAATCCCTGAATGGAAGTGGAATAGTATCTCCATGGATTTTGTAACTGGACTACAAGGACCCAAGCGAATCATGACGCCATTTGGGTAATAGTGGATCGATTGACTAAATCAGCCCACTTTTTACCTATTAAGGTGACTTATTCCTTGGATAGGTTAGCACAGTATATATACAGGAGATAGTAAGATTACATGGAGTCCGTCGACAATAATCTCGGATCGAGATTCACGATTCACGTCACGGTTTTGGGGAGCCTTTCAGAAGGCGTTTGGTTCAAAGCTCTGTTTGACACGGCTTATCACCCCAACGGATGGTCAATCTGAAAGAACTATCCAAACCTTAGAGGATATGTTAAGGGCATGTGTTTTGGATCAAAGGGGAAGTTGGGATAAGTACCTCCGCTAATTGAATTTGCATATAACAACAGTTATCATGCAAGCATTGGTATGGCACCATACGAGGCCCTCTATGGACGAAATGTCAATCTCCCTTATGTTGGTATGAACCCAGAGGCAGAGTACTGAACCTGATATTGTGAGGGAAACAACGGAACAAATCAAGAAGATTAGGGATAAAATTCTTACTGCTCAAGTCGACAGAAAACTATGCGGACAAGCGGCGAAAGCGCTAGATTTTCAAGAAGGGGACCATGTGTTCCTAAGAATCACCCCACCACAGGCATAGGCCGAAGCAATGAAAGTAAAGAAATTGAGCCCTAGATTTCTTGGTCCGTTGAAATCCTTAGCAAAATAGGATCTGTAGCCTACCGCATAGCCTACCCAAGTCTATCCAACCTTCATGATGTTTTCCATGTCTCCCAGGTAAGGAAATATCATTCTGACCCAAGTCATGTACTAAAGCCAGAACATGTACAATTAAGAGATGACCTAACGTTTAACTTCCTGCCCACGAGAATCGTTGACCGAGGAGTTAAGCAATTGAGAAATAAGGCTGTACCCCTAGTCAAAGTCGCATGGGGCGAGGTGGAAATGAAGAACTCACATGGGAGCTGGAATTCAGACATGCAAGCAATATCCCGAACTATTAGGTAACGAATTTCGAGGGCGAAATTCTTTTTAAGGAGAGGAGTATTGTAACGCCCAATTTTTACTGTCATTAGAATTACCGAATTACCCTAGGTAATATTATATAAAATTTGAGACCAAACAATCCTTAATAAAGGAATATAACGTTAGAAGAGAAGTTAGGAGCAATTCGTGCAAGAGTTGCAAACCCAATTTTCTGTACGTGTAAAATGACCAAAATGCCCTGAGGTTATTTTACTCAGAAAATGAGGATCGTGGGCCCCACCCATCCTCAAGGGGATGTTTTGATGTTAATAAGGGATTGTTTGTGTTATGTGTGTTAATAGAGGAGAAGAATCCTAATTTTGAGCTTCGACGCGCAAATGACCAAAACGCCCTGCGGCTGTTTTAACTTCAAATTGCGTGCCGCTAAGCCGAACCTCACTAAAATGTGTTAAAAGGTGTTTTTAAGCCATGATTAACCATTGGTTAAGCTCGGGTGGTCCCGGGCAATTTTTAAGTAAAATGACCGTTTTGCCCTGTCTTTGTGCAGTTTTACAAATTTTGAGATTTTTGATTCGTCTAACGAAACCTAAGCAATATTAGGCTCAAATTAAAGCTTATTAAATTCTAATTATTAATCTAGAGTCAAAATTATTTATTTAAATTGATTAGAACCTAAAATTGCTTTCAAATTGCTTACTAATTCACCTAAGCCCTTAACCGTAAATTCTCTAAATTGCATGAATACCTTGCCTACACCTAAATAATACATGGAACACACAAAACCCTCTTCCATGAGGCTGTAATGCACGAAATAATTCAGCCATAATCATTAGAATTATTGCAAGATAATGCACTAAAACAAAATGCCAAAAAATTCCCTAAAACATGGCATAAAACATGCCTTAAACAAAGAAATGATTTTCCTTTTGTTCCCCATGAAAAATCTGAAAATTATGCCTCCTCCTCTTGTCCATTTATGAGCTTGAATTCTCTATAAATAGGCATGCTTGAAGTCTTAGAGCTTGCTCATAACTTACACAATTCTAGTTTTTCCTAAGCACCAAAAGCTTTCTTTCCTCCTCCTCTTGGCTGAAATTCTTTCTTCAAGTTTTCAAGAATATTTTCTTTCATTTCACTCCAAGAAACCAAGTTCTCTTCCTTTCCTTCAAATCAGATTAGGTAGGGAGTTGTTTTTAAGTTTATTTCTATGTTTTGCTAAGTGTTGTTCTTGGTTCAAAATGATGATTTCATGGATTTTCTCTAGTTTTTCCATTTGGTTTTCTTCTTCCTTTTTCTTTAACCAATTCAGCCATATGGCCTAGGTGGGACTAAGATGATGGCTTGATGATGAGGACCTTGAGGGTGGGTTGTGAATCCATCACAAGTTAGGCCTCTAAAGCTTGAAAGTTCCACTTGATGCAAAACTTTAAAGAATAATATTTTTATGATGTTTTTATGATCTTGAGTTTAGAACTTGAAAGATGTATTTTTCACTTTGTCTTGCTAAGATATATTGGGTTGAATTTATATTTCTCTAAAGTCTTGGAGGAGCTCTAGTAAAGAAATAAAATGAACTTGCATCCATGTTTAAGTTTATGCCTTGCATAACCATGTTTACTTTCTATGTCATCACTAAATTCTCAAGAATGAATAAATGAACTTGCATATTCATGTTTAAATTTCCAAGCTTGCATTTCATGTTTATGTTTCAAGTTGTCACTTAATCTCAAAGATAATAAAGAAGTTGCATCTCATATTTATTTTATGCTCTCACTTTATTTTATAATGGCTAAAAGAATCAACGCATGACATGTTTATTTTTATGTCATCACCTAAAGATCCTAGAGCTCAAAGACTTGCCCAAGTATCACAAGCAAAGAAATAAGATTATTGGAGTTAAAGAATTGATTCTTTAAGAAGTCTTGAGATTGGAGCTTAAAAAGATGTAATAATAATTCTCTTCTCCCTTCACCGGTCCAGTGCGGATTACCGCGCTCCGTTTCTTAAGATTCTCTTCTCCTTCCACTGCGGACTACCGGCTTCAAGTTTCTTGCATCATGTTTATATTTCAAGCTCTTGCATCATGTTTAATTTTCAAGTCATCACCTTAAATCTTAAAGATAAAGAAATGGATTTGCATATCATGTTTATAATTCCAAGTTATCACCTTATAATGACAAGATTAAAATGAGGTTGCATAGCATGTTTATGATTCTAAGATATCACATAAATCTCTTAAGCTCAAGACTTGCTCCTTTTATCTTAAGTGAGAATTTTAATTATGAAGATTCTTTCAAAAAGAATTAGTTTCTAAAAGAGTTTTAAAGCTTTGCAAGGATTCTACGAGAAACTAATATTTTATGTTCACTTAAAATGTGATTTTATACAATTATATGAGGTTCATGATTCGGCTTCTGATATGAGATTAGTACCAATAAATGATGATGATTTAATATGTTTGAAGTTGTGATAATTATGGTTTATTGCTAAAGGAATGATTCTATGCATGTTAGAGATAAAACTAGCTTCCTAGAAAACGTAAAAGCAAGATTTCTAGAACTTTAGAGAATGAAATTTATGCATTCTGTCCAGAGCCTTTAGTGACCTTAAGAACCAGATATTATTATGTTTAGATAAGGGACAATGATTCATAATTGGTTTAGTAATTAATTTTAGCATCATAGGGAAAGTCGGTAACGAAAGGGTTAAAAACGTAACTTCTACGTAAAACCTTAAGAACAACTTACTGTCTATGCTACCCCATATAGTCTAATAATGTTCTTAAGGCTTATAATTGATGGTAATAAATCCCTTAGATGCATAAGTAATTAGTTTGATAATTAAGGTTACCCAATTTAGAGTTCGGTTATTTGGGAGCTTTACTGTGATAATTTTAGATGATATCTTTTGATGCTTTGGAATGTAATTTATATGATGAAGTAATGCCTACTGAGAATTTGATATTATTGAATGATTTCATGGCTTGCATGTTATAGTTGCTATTGCAAACAATGAGAATGTTCATGCATCTTAATGATTATGATATAACATGCTAAGACTTAATGGTGACTTAAACTTATAAGGAAATGATCCTTTGGACCCATCAGACTATAGGTGGTGAAAAGGTGATCCTAAGAAAATGATCCTTTGGATCCATCAGACTATAGGTGGTGAAAAGGTGATTCTTGCCCCCTAGCCCGTTCTCTCAAAAGGGTAGAGTTGGGATTTTAACTTATCAAAAGGGATAAGTATATGCTAGTGACGACTAGTAAGGTATGAGCTCATAACCTAGATTACTCCCAAAAGGGTGGAGTATAGGGTGGCCCAGGAAAATGATGATGAAAGTAACTTTAAGTCACCTAAGAAACTAAGTAAATGCATTATGTGAATATGATGTTCTACTATGCATAGTATTTATGAGATGATGATGAGAAATATGATGTTCTGCTATGCATAGTATTATGAAATGATGATGAGGAATATGATGTGATTTTATGCATAACTATGTTAATATATATGAAAGGAAAAGTTCATTATAAACATGACATGCTAAGTTTATGATGCATTATAAGACGCATGATTAAAATCGACGAACCTCGGTAAAGTATATTTTCAAACTTAATAAATCAATCTTAGCATGCTCACTATTTCATAATAACCCCGAGGTTCCTGGGGACGATGATGATGACACAATGCATCATGAGGTGAGTACCCTCCTGAGATTCTTTTTATAAGTTTCTCACTCCCTCTATTTTTTCTTTCCATCTCGTCTTCAAAAAGAAGGAAGCATTCGTGAATCACATTGAGGCTTTCACCTGGTAGCTGAACTTGATCCTGCTAGTTTCACTCGTATATTTCAGATATCTATCCCTATCCTTGGAGTGTTATTACTAGGTGCCATTAATGGATGTCCTTCCATCCATATATTATTTATGTTTTGTTAGATTGCCTACACCTAGTCTTATTCTGTTGGTAGGCAAACTATCTATGTGTTATGTAATTATGGATGTTATATGATGGAGCCAATATGAAGTGTTTTTCATGCTATGTCTCACGTTATTCGCTTTATTTCGATTATTGTTCACGTTATGCGCGGCTCACGTTTTCAATTATGCTTTAACAAAAAAAAATGGCTCGTAATTTCACTAAGTATTTTCAAAGTATGATGAAAGAATTGAAGCAAAGAGTAAAGTCTAGTAATTAATCAGATACAACCTAGGTGTATTCGGTTAATTATTAGGGTGTTACACCACCAACCCCCAATCCCAAGCCAGAATACCAAGGAAGGGTATTCACCGTTAATGCTGAAGAAACGACAAAGTCACGAAATCTCGTGGAAGGTAAGTGTAATATGTATGGTAGAAACTTAATTGTACTGTATGATTCTGGCGCTTCCCATTCTTTTATCTCACTCGTGTGTTAAAACCCTTAACTTGCATATAACTGAGCTTCCTTTTGACCTTATTGTTTCTACCCCTACTGGAAAACCCGTTAGGACTTGTAAATGTTGTTTAAATTGCCATTTTGTTATTGAGAATAGATCATTTGTTTTAGATCTCATTTGCTTACCCATGCAAGGTTTAGATGTGATTCTTGGCATGGATTGGCTTGAAGCCAACCGTGTACTGTTAACTGCTATGAGAAAACCATCACTTTTCTTTCGTTCCATTGAACCTAAGAAACCCATAAGTCTATACATAACACTGGAAATAGACTGGTAAGGGTGAGAATAAAGGTTATATTTTCCTAGCCGCTAGTGATGTAGACTTTGAGCAAAGTATCGATGAGATACCAATAGTAAGGAATTATCCCGAAGTATTTCCAGATGAGATACCAGAGTTTCCTCCTAGAGAGAGATAGAGTTTTCCATAGAATTGCTTCTGTGCAGGTCCATATCCATAGCCCCATACAGGATGTCCCCATTAGAGTTGACCGAGTTAAAAGCTCAATTGGAAGATTTATTGGAGAAAAAGTTTGTTAGGCCTAGTGCGTCACCTTGGGGAGCCCCTGTTGTTTGTGAAGAAAAAGGATGGGAGTATGAGGATGTGTGTTGACTATAGGCAATTGAATAAAGTGACAGTGAAGAACAAATACCCTTTGCCTAGGATAGATGACTTGATGGACCAGCTTAAAGGCGCAACAGTGTTTTCTAAGATTGATTTGAGGTCAGGTTACCACCAGATTAGGGTGAGAGATGAAGATATACCAAAAACGGCCTTTCGCACGATACGGCCATTTGAGTTTGGAGTAATGTCCTTTGGATTAACCAATGCTCGGCAATTTTTATGGATTACATGAATAGGATCTTTAGACCCTATTTAGATCAGTTTGTGGTTGTCTTTATAGATGACATTCTCATCTACTCTAAGACCCACGAGGAGCATGAACGCCACCTAACTATAGTCCTGGAAATCCTGAAGGAAAAGAAACTATATGCCAAGCTTTCTAAGTGTGAATTCTGGTTGGATGAGGTGAAATTTTTAGGGCATGTAGTATCTAAGAAAGGAATTGTTGTAGATCCTAGTAAGGTGGAAACGGTTGTAAACTGGGAAAGACCAACCACGGAATGAAGTAAGGAGCTTCTTAGGTTTAGCTGGTTATTACCGTCGGTTTATCAAGGGATTTTCCCAGATTTCCCTTCCTTGACTAAGCTAACTAGGAAAAACACCTCTTTTTCATGGATCCCGGAGTGTGAAAAGAGCTTTCAAGAGCTGAAACACAAGCTAACCTCAACCCCTGTTTTAGTGTTACCCGACCCCAATGTGCCTTTCGAAGTGTACTGTGATGCTTCGAGGAAGGGTTTGGGTTGTGTACTGATGCAGGATAGGCAAGTGGTGGCCTATGCATCGAGGCAACTCAAGCCACATGAGGCAAATTACCCCACCCATGACCTTGAGTTAGCCGCTCGTGTTTGCTCTAAAGATTTGGAGACACCATTTATACGGAGTGAGGTTTGAGGTGTTTTCTGATCACAAGAGTTTGAAATATCTCTTTGATCAAAAAGAGCTAAACATTAGGCAAAGAAGGTGGATGGAGTTTTTAAAAGATTATGATTTCGGGTTAAACTATCATCCAGGTAAAGCTAATGTTGTAGCTGATGCCCTAAGTAGGAAATCCTTACAAGTGTCCCGTTTGATGGTGAAAGAGATTGAGTTAATTGAGCAATTTAGAGACCTCAACCTAGGAATGACCTTGACCACTAAGGGCATAAGAGCTTGTCACCTTAGTGTGACAAGTGAATTCAAGGAAAGAATTGCTCAAGCCCAAAGGAAAGATACAGAATTTCAAGAGACCTTAGAGGCAGTAAGAGCTGATAAGTTGAAAGGTTTTACCCAAGGGAATGATAGTTTATGGAGGTTTGAAGGTCGTATATGTGTACCTGCTAGTGGTGACCTCCGAAAGGATATTTTGGAGGAAGCCCATAAGAGTCATTTCACCCTCCATCCTGGTGCCACCAAGATGTATCAAGATTTGAGGAAGATGTTGGTGGCCTGGATTGAAAAAGGATGTGTGCACATGGGTGAATAAATGCTTGGTATGTCAAAAGGTGAAGATTGAGCACCAAAGACCCTCTGGAATGTTGCAACCCCTATCAATCCCCGAGTGGAAGTGGGATAGTATCTCCATGGATTTTGTAACTGGACTACCGAGGACCTAAGCGAATCATGACGCCATTTGGGTAATAGTGGATCGGTTGACTAAATCAGCCCACTTTTTACCTATTAAGGTGACTTATTCCTTGGATAGGTTAGCACGGTATATATTCAGGAGATAGTAAGATTACATGGAGTCCGTCGACGATAATCTCTGATCGGGATCACGATTACGTCACGATTTTGGGGAGCTTTCAGAAGGCGTTTGGTTCAAAGCTTGTTCTAGACCCGGCCACCCCCAAACGGACGGTCAATCTGAAAGAACTATCCAAACTTTGGAAGACATGTTGAGGGCATGTGTTTTAGATCAAAGAGGGAGTTGGGATAAGTACCTTGCCTTATTGAATTTGCATATAACAACAGTTATCATGCAAGTATCGGTATGGCACCATACGAGGCCCTCTATGGACGGAAGTGTCAATCACCTCTATGTTGGTATGAGCCCGAGAGCAAAGTCTACTTGGACCGGATATTGTGAGGGAAACGACGGAACAAATCAAGAAGATTAGGGATAAGATTCTCACTGCTCAAAGTCGAGAAAACTATGCGACAAGCGGCGAAACCGCTAGATTTTCAAGAAGGGGACCATGTGTTCCTAAGAATCACCCCACCACAGGCATAGGCCGAGCAATGAAAGTAAAGAAATTGAGCCCCAGATTTCTTGGTCCATTTGAAATCCTTAGCAAAATAGGATTTGTAGCCTACCGTATAGCCCTACCAGGAGTCTGCCAACCTTCATGATGTTTTCCATGTCTCCCAGTTAAGGAAATATCATTCTGACCCAAGTCATGTACTAGAGCCAGAACATGTACAATTAAGAGATGACCTAACGTTTAACTTACCACCCACGAGAATCGTTGACCGAGGAGTTAAGCAGTTAAGGAACAAGGTTGTACCCCTAGTCAAAGTAGCATGGGGACGAGGTCCGAAGAATTTACATGGGAGCTGGAATCAGACATGCAAGCACAATACCCCGAGCTATTCTCAGTAACGAATTTCGAAGGCGAAATTCTTTTAAGGAGGGGAGTAATGTAACGCCCAATTTTTATTGTAATTTTTACTGTCATTAGGAATTACCGAATTACGTAGGTAAATATTATATAAAATTTGAGACCAAACAATCCTTAATAAAGGAATATAACGTTAGAAGAAAAGTTAGGAGCAATTCGTGCAAATATTGCAAACCCCGAATTTCTGTACATGTAAAATGACCAAAATGCCCCTGAGGTTATTTTACTCAGAAAATGAGGATCGTGGGCCCCACCCATCCTCAAGGGGATGTTTTGATGATAATAAGGGATTGTTTGTGTTATGTGTGTTAATAGAGGAGAAGAATCTAATTTTGAGTTTCGACGCGCAAAATGACCAAAACGCCCCGGCGTTTAATTCCGATTTTGTGCCGACTTACCGAACCTCACTAAAATGTTTTAAAAGGTGTTTTTAAGCCATGATTAACCATTGGTTAAGTTCGAATGGCCCCGGACAATTTTTAAGCGAAATGACCATTTTGCCCGTGTCTTGTGAGTTTGCAAATTTTGAGATTTTTGATTTGTCTAACGAAACCTAAGCAATATTAGGCTCAAATTAAAGCTTATTAAATTCTAATTACTAATCTAGAGTCAAAATTATTTATTTAGATTGATTAGAACCTAAAATTGCTTAAAACACCCAAATTGCTTAGTAATTCACTTAAACCCTTAACCGTAAATTCTCTAAATTGCATGAATACCTTGCCTACACCTAAAAAATACATGGAACACACAAAATCCTCTTCCACAAGGCTGTAATGCACGAAATTATTGAGTAATAAGTCAGAAAATTATTACACAAAAATCCAAAGAATGAAAACAAAGAATCATGAAAACATGGAAACATGATTCCATGTTTTAAGCCACCAAACAAAATGATTTTTCTTCCTTATTTTTTTCTCTAATTTTTGGTCAGATTTCTTTCCTTCCTTTGTCCATTTATGAGCTGCAAAATCTCTATAAATAGGCATGCTTGAAGATAGTTTAGATGCTTAGTTCATAACTTACACAAATTCTAGTTTTAGGAGCACCAAAAGCTCTCATTTCCTCCTCCTCTTGGCTGAATTCTTTCTTCAAGTTTTCAAGAATATTTTCTTTCATTTCACTCAAGGAAACCAAGTTCTCTTCCTTTCCTTCAAATCAGATTAGGTAGGGAGTTGTTTTTAAGTTTATTTCTATGCTTTGCTAAGTGTTGTTCTTGGTTCAAAATGATGATTTCATGGATTTTCTCTAGTTTTTCCATTTGGTTTTCTTCTTCCTTTTCTTTGAACAATTCAGCCATATGGCCTAGGTGGGACTAAGATGATGGCTTGATGATGAGGACCTTGAGGGTGGGTTGTGAATCCATCACAAGTTAGGCCTCTAAAGCTTGAAAGTTCCACTTGATGCAAAACTTTAAAGAATAATATTTTTATGATGTTTTTATGATCTTGAGTTTAGAACTTGAAAGATGTATTTTTCACTTTGTCTTGCTAAGATATATTGGGTTGAATTTATATTTCTCTAAAGTCTTGGAGGAGCTCTAGTAAAGAAATAAAATGAACTTGCATCCATGTTTAAGTTTATGCCTTGCATAACCATGTTTACTTTCTATGTCATCACTAAATTCTCAAGAATGAATAAATGAACTTGCATATTCATGTTTAAATTTCCAAGCTTGCATTTCATGTTTATGTTTCAAGTTGTCACTTAATCTTCAAAGATAATAAAGAGGATGCATCTCATATTTATTTTATGCTCTCACTTTATTTTATAATGGCTAAAAGAATCAACGCATGACATGTTTATTTTTATGTCATCACCTAAAGATCCTAGAGCTCAAAGACTTGCCCAAGTATCACAAGCAAAGAAATAAGATTATTGGAGTTAAAGAATTGATTCTTTAAGAAGTCTTGAGATTGGAGCTTAAAAAGATGTAATAATAATTCTCTTCTCCCTTCACCGGTCCATGATTCCGGGCTCCGTTTCTTAAGATTCTCTTCTCCCTCTACTGGTCCATGCGGACTACCGCGCTCAGTTTCTTGCATCATGTTTATATTACAAGTTCTTGCATCATGTTTAATTTTTAAGTTATCACCTTAAATCTTAAAGATAAAGAAATAGAATTGCATATCATGTTTATAATTCCAAGCTATCACCTTATAAAGATAAGATTAAAATAAGGTTGCATAGCATGGTAATAATTCAAAGATGTCACCTAAATCTCTAAAGCTCAAGACTTGCTCCTTTTATCTTAAGTGAAATATTTAATTATGAACATTCTTTCAAGTTATAAATCGGTCCCATGGTTAAGTTAGGCCTAAAGTCCTATGACTTCTTTCAAGTTTAACAAAAGGAATTAGTTTTAAAAGAGTTTTAAAACTTTGTAAGAATTTTATGGGAAGCTAGTAATTTATGTGTACTTAAAATGTGATTTGATGCTTATTAAGAATTTGGTGTCATTGATTGCTTCCTGGTTTGTATGTTATAGTTGTTGTTGCAAACAATGAAAACTTATGCATGAAATAAAGACATATTCTGTTACTGGAAGAAAGTATATTACTGTAAGAGTGCAATTTGGAAAGATTCTGGCTAAGGAAAGATTTGGTATTTAAGCGTGTCCATTGTGACCCACCTCTCTTTCCTGGAATCTCCAGATGCATGATTACAGTTGGTATATATTATTTCGGCATAAGACTATAAATGAGAAAATGTTATGATGATTATGAATGAAGAATTGTATTATGATTGATATGATCCAAACTCCATGAATCACAAGAAGGATCTACCAAGATTGGAAAACACAGATACAATCCGAAATTAACACGGCTTCGTATCTCAAGCTACAGGTCTCGGAATTCGACTATTCAAAACGGGAAGAAAACTGACGTTCTGAAACTCAATTTAGGCTCAAGAATCATTGAAATCTGATTCGTATATCTTGAGATATGGATGAGAGTAAACAAGGCGCCACAATCAAGAGATTGATAAGCCTAGGAACGCCACAAGGATGAGCACCCTTGATAAGTTCAGAGAATTCTATGAAGAACCAAGAGAGCAAGTCTCACAAGCAAATATGATCTGAATTGCCTCTCCAAAAGTTAGGGTTTGCCTTTTATAATGAGCAACAACTTACAAATTTGCTTAGACCTAACCCAAGCTTACTAATTCAGCCCAACATGGATAAAATTCATGCTCCCTCATATGGGCCTTTCAGCCCACTTAAAAAAACTTAATAAAAATTAAAGAAAACAACCCAAAATCCAAGCTAAATTCGTATGTCCATAGGACAGCCCAAATATACTTATTACAAACTTTATTTAGTAACATAAAAAGGCTTAAAAAGATGGTGTCAGCCCATATAGCATCAGGGGTCTTCAAGTGGGGCAATGCAATGCACCATTTTGGGCTTCAAGTCTTCCAACTTAGGGGCAACCTCCAGAATTGTTGCTACAACTTGTTTTAATGCCTCCTTTGCTTTCCTAGCCCTTGATCTTGTCATAGGTCCCCCAAGTCCTTGAAGTGCCTTATTGTCCTTGCCACTAGCCGTGTCCTCATCAATGATATAACATGCAAAGACTTAAAGGTGACTCAAAATATATGAGAAAATGATCCTTTGGACCCGTCAAACTATAGGTGGTGAAAAGGTGATTCTTGCCCCCTAGTCTGTTCTCAAAAGGGTAGAGACGGAATTTTTACTTATCAAAAGGGATAAGTATGTGCTGGTGATGACTAGCAAGGTATGAGCTCATAACCTAGATTACTCCCAAAAGGGTGAAGTATAGGGTGGCCTAGGAAAATGATGATGAAAGTAACTTTAAGTCACCTAAGAAACTAAGTAAATGCATTATGTGAATATGATGTTCTGCTATGCATAGTATTTATGAGATGATGATGAGAAATATGATATTCTGCTATGCATAGTATTATGAAATGATGATGAGGAATATGATGTGATTTTATGCATAACTATGTTATTATATATGAAAGGAAAAGTTCATTATAAACATGACATGCTAAGTTTATGATGCATTATAAGATGCATGATAAAACCGACGAACCTCGGTAAAGTATATTTTCGAACTTAATAAATCAATCTTAGCATGCTCACTATTTCATAATAACCCGAGGTTCCTGGGGACGATGATGATGACACAATGCATCATGAGGTGAGTACCCTACTGAGATTCTTTTTATAAGTTTCTCACTCCCTCTATTTTTCTTTCCATCTCGTCTTCAGAAACGGAAGGAAGCGTTCGTGAATCACATTGAGGCTCTAGGGGTAGCTGAACTTGAATCCCTAGTTTCACTCGTATATTTCAGATATCTATCCCTATCCCTAGAGTGTTATTACTAGGTGCCATTAATGGATGTCCTTCCATCCATATATTATTTATGTTTTATTAGATTGCCTACACTTAGTCTTATTCTGTTGGTAGGCAAAATATCTATATGATATGTAATTATGGATGCTGTATGATGGAGCCAATATATTATGATGTGATGTTTGTAAATTCCTATGTGTCTTTTAAATTTTGCTAAATCATTCACGTTAAGCGCGGCTCACGTTTTCAATTATGTTTAAAAAAAAAATGGCTCGTAATTTCACTAAGTATTTTCAAAGCATGATTAAGGAACTGAAGCAAAGAGTAAAGTCTAGTAATTAATCAGAACCCTAGGTGTATTGGGTTAATTATTAGGGTGTTACATTAATCCTAAGCCTAATCTATGTCACAAAAGCACACTTCTAGACCATGATTTGAGGAGATATTTCTCCTTCCCAAGGCTGCCAAAAGTGGCGCCACCCTCCCCCTAGAAATCACATAAAATTAGTCTAAGTGGTCAAGCTATCTTATGACACATGTCTTGAACACTTTCAATCAATGTTCAACTTCCAAGAAAAATGTCTTTCAAGATTCAAAGAATGATTTATATGGTCAATCAAGGTTTTCAATTCACTTCTAAAATAAAAAGAAATATGTCTTTCAAATTAAAAAGAATGATTTGTTTTTGTGGTCATTCAAGCGTTCTATCAAACTTTTTCAAGACATCATGTCTTACAACACCTTACCTATGCTTTGGGAATTTAAGTCTAGAAAATTTTCTCCTCTTTTTGGGCATAGGGTGCACAGTTCCTTTAGCCCTTGGCAGCCCAAAATTTTGTGATTTTATACATTTAAAAAGGTTTGAAAATAAGCCACAATTCTAGCCATGCTTTAGGACATGCATAGCTAGACTTTTCACCATGCTTTGAATGACTAACACCATGCTTTGAACAAAGATATTTCTTTTCCCCAAAAAGGCGACCATTATTCAATTCATTTCTTCTCTACAAATAGGTAGCTTAGGGAACTTGAAGCACCTTTGTTCATTTCACTAAAGCTTAGAGTTTAGAGCACTTTGGGGTCTTCTTTCCTCTCAAGTTTAAGAGTCCATCTTCTTCACTTCCTCTCAATCTCAAACTCTAGGTAGGGAGCTTTTCAAGAATGCTTTCTTTTATCTTAATGCTCAATGTTTGATCTTGCTTGAAAGTTGTGTTGTAGTGAGTTTCTCTCACAAGTTCATTTTGGTTTCTCCTTTTTCTTTTCCCTTTCATTTTCGACCTTAGGGCCAAGGTAAGGAGGGCTTGATGATGAGAGTTGTATGTTGATGTTTGTCACATGAACAACCTCTAAAGCTTGAGTTTTCTTAAGATAAGTTTATTATTTCCAAGTTTTGCTCAAGACATAGTTATGTTTCTCTTGAACCTTTGAAAACCCCATTTCTTTTTCCTTGAGTTTTCAGCCATGAAGGCCTTTGGGACTTGGAAAAATGGTAGCTTGATAATGAGGGCTTCATGTTGATGTAGGTCACATGAACAAAACTCTAGAGCCTAAACTTGGTTTCTAGGCCACATGTGTTTTTGGTTTCTTTCCTTTATGTTGGTCATGAGTTTTGTTTTGATAAGAAATGTAGAGCATTGTAAAAATACTCAATGATGAGGACTTGAGATGTTGGTGTTTGAATCACCAAGATCTTGGTCCCTAGAGTTCAAAAAAAAAATAAAATAAAATAAATGGTTGTTTCCTCATGATGAGGTTTCGGCCACCTCATGGTTCTTGGTGGAGGTATTGGCTCTTTTTACACAACTTAGCAACACTAGTGTTTCTTTTCTTGTGAGGATGAGTTATGGGATGAAACTTTGTTTCCTTTAAAGTCTTGCAAGAGCTCTAAACAAGATATAAAAGAAGTTGCATTCATGTTTATTTTTATGCTTTGCATAGCATGTTTAATTTCAAGCCATCACTAAGCAACTTAAGGATTAAAATGAGAATGTGCATCATCACTTAATTAATCTCAAAGCCTACCTATTTCAACCTTAAAGTTGATTGTTGATTTGGAGTGAAAACTTAAAGAGGCCTAGAGCACTAAAATAAAGAATTGAACCTTGCACCTCATGTTTATCTTTTGCCTAGCACGTTTATGTTTCAAGCTTTGCATCTCATTTTATATTTCAAGTCATCACTAAGCGCTAAGAATAAGAATGGAGATATATTTCATATTTACTTTGTGTTATCACTTTACTTTCAAAAAGGCTATAAAATGAAATGCATAGCACGTTTATTGATGTCGTCACTTAAAACTTTGGAGCTCAAAGACTTGCCCCTTTCATTCTGAGAAAAGAATTAAATCAAGGAGGTACTTCCTTGAATATCATTCGGCCATGTGGTGTAAATGGCTCTAGGATGAGTTTCATTTAACTACAAGGGCCTATAATGCATGACTTAGAATTTTTCTAAGCTTAGATGCACCCAACTAAGGTTTTAAACAAGTTTTCAAGTTTTGCATCTTGATCAAGGGTAAGATTAAATGGCTACTGCCCTTGCCGTTTTATGTTGAGTTTTGGCAAAATAAACTTTGATCTTATGGAGTGTTGAAGTCCCAAAAAGGTTCTAAGAGAAACTAGCAAGTTATATGTTTGAAAGTAAGGTTTTTCTCATGATTTTATGCCTTAAGGGTTTTGGTTCTGCCTTAACAGTTGCAGCACCTTAAGTTCTGTTTTGGGTGGTCTAAATATGTTGATTTACCTTGCCGAGTATGTGACATTTGTTCTAGACATTTAAAAGCATCATTAGTGACTTTGTTTGCCTAATATGTGAATTCTAGAACTACTAAAGAATGGCAAAGTTAGTTTCTGCCCAGCCTTGATAAAATAGTTAGAATCACATTATAATATGCCTAGATGTGCGGGAGTGACTCATAATTGGCTTAGGTATTAATTACTGCACCATAGACAAAGTCGGAAGCGAGAAAGGGCTTAAAACGCATTTTTCTAGAACACATAATTCATCCAATGTGAACAACTACATAAAGCTGTCCAACCATAATTAATTAGGAATTAGAACTTAATGGATTATGGTAATGAGGTTAATCAATCCCATCAGCATGCAAGAAAACAATGGGATAGTTTGAGGTTACCCGATTCAGAGATTTCTACCTTAAGGGATGATTATGTGTCTCGCATTTAATGATGAATTGATGTGTTAGCTCATGACATATATGGTGCCATGTAAACTATTATCCTTAAATAATAGTTTTGTACTCTTACGTTATTGCTTCTTTAAAAGACCTTAGAGATGCCGAAGTAGTAATTTTGTGTTACGCATTAATTATGCGGCATCTCAAGGTAACATGTTAAACTAGGGTGACTTAAAATATGAGAATGTAATCCTTTGAAACCACCAAATGAAGGGTGGGGACGATGTGATTCTAGCCCCCTAAACCCGTACTTAAAGTCGGTAAGTTGACTTATCCCAAGGGATGAAGTCTAGATGCTAGTGACGACTAGCGTGGTATGAGCTCATAACCTAGAGATTTCTCAAAAGGGAGAAAGATTAGGGCGGCCCCAGTTAAATAAAGGTTCTTATGTCACCTAAGTAACCAAGTTATATGACTTATGTTCTATGTACCCAGTTATATGCTATATGTTCCATGTACCCAGTTATATGCTTTATGTCCAATGTACCCAGTTGCATGATTTACGTTCTATAATTCAAGTATATAGCTTATGTAAACACAAGTGCCATGTTAAAAAGAACGGATTCTCGGAAATTGAGATTTTAGAAAACTCATAATTGAACCAATATATGTCCATGGTTTTATAAATAAACCGAGAACCCTGGAGACGTAGATGATGACACATAGAATAGGAGGAAAACCCTACTGAGTTTCTTTAGCAAGAAAACTCACTCCCTCTATCTCTCTTTCCATTACGTCTTCAGATCGAGATGGCGACCTTCATCCTATTCATTGACACGCCAACATGGGAGATCCACCATGACCCAGAGCTTGGGTCATTTCATTTTGAGGGCTCTTGCACCGTTCGTGTGTTTGCATTTCTTGGACGACCCTTCTCCCATCCAGTAGATAGCTACCTCTTTACCCCAACGTCTCCTTATGATGATGCAATGATTTTTGAGCACGCCCATACGCCTGATGAGAGGATTCTACGGACTCACTCTGCCAGTTCTGGAAGGGTACCAGAGTACGTGCCCCTCACTCAGCACTCGAAGGAGGATCCCTCAGAGGACTCTGCCCCCACTCCACCGCATATGCCCATGGGTAGTGAGGAGACGGTGACTCAGCCTCGGAGAACCCCGGTACCCAGTCCACGGCCTCGACGTAGGGGAAATGTCCAGCCTTCCACCATGCCCGCTCCAGCGAGCTTCATCATGGAGGACCTCTCGAGTGCCTACTCCAGACGCACTTCGTCCATGGATTGGTTACGTCCGCCTTACCCATGGCATTAGCTTTAGGATAGAGGGTAGTCCTTAGTGCACGCACTACACATAGAACGGATAAACTTTCTTTTGTATTGAGGTTATCCACTTTAGATGTCCTTGAGAGGGGGTGTTCCTTTTATGATTTCTGGTTCTGTGGCTCCTATTTACATGTATTTCTTGTTTCAGTTGTATTTGCATCATCTCATGTACTCAAGAGTCCTGCGTAGGGTAGGCATATTATTATGTATGAAGTATTTCAATGTGATGTTATATTTGATCTGGAGCCACTTTTATGTTTATATTTCGCACTTTATGATACCGACCCGATAAGATACGCGCGGCTTTTATTTTGAGAAAAAAAAGTGGCTCGTATTTTCTTTAAATTATTTCTCTTTCTCATAAAAGAACCATGATAGTAAGTAATGACTGATATTTGACCTAAGTACTTACTAGTGGTATTGGGTCAGATGTTAGGTTGTTACATTAAAATAGGCTGAACATTCTTATTTATTTATTTTTTTTATTGTTTTAGTTTACTAATAGTGGTGGGCTGAATTAGTAAGCTGTTGGGTTAGGTCTAAGCAAACTTGTAAGGCGTTGCCCATTATAAAAGGCAAACCCTGACTTTTGAAAAAGGGGATTCAGATCATATTTGTTAAGTGTGAGACTTGCTCTCTCTTGGTTCTTCATAGAATTCTCTGAACTTATCAAGGGTGCTCATCCTTGTGGCGTTCCTAGGCTTATCAATCTCTTGATTGTGGCGCCTTGCTCTTCCGTTCTTGTCATGATTCACTTCAATTGTTTTTAACCAGAAACGTCCATTAACCCTCGTCCATATCTCAAGATATACAATTCAGATTTCAGTGATTCTTGAGCCTAAATTGTTTTCGGAATGTCAGTTTTCTTCTCGTTTTGAATCGTCGAATTCCGAGACCTGTAATGAGATACGATGCTGTGTTAATTTTCGTGCTGAATCTGTGATTTCCAATCTTGGTAGATCCTTCTTGCGTGATTCATGGAGTTTGGATCATATAAACATTCCCAACTAGCAGTCACACACATAATGTAATGCATGTCATTTACTAAGAAAGCATAATCAGTCCATTCCTCAAGGTCTTACAAGGATGAACTGCTTTAATACCATAATGTAACATCCTCCCAAATAAAATGTTATCCTTAAGTCATGGCATTATACTTAGAAGTTCTTACTTATAGATTAGCGGACCTTTCTTAATTATCTATAGTAAGATCAATCGAATCATGAAGTAAATAATTCATGATTCTATTAAAATATAAAACAAAAAAACAAAACATTTATTGAATACAAAGTCACGTACAAAAGGAAGCTCTTCTATGAGCTTTGATACCCATCTATTATCTATTAAATTTACAAACATATACATATAACTAAGTACAATAGATGCAAATCTCAGCCACTAAACTACTGTAATTCTAATTTCTTTTGCATAGCAGCCTCACCTGTTCCCTGGATCTACCTGGAGACGACATGAAAACACATACATAGGGGTGAGAATTCTAAAATTCTCAGTAAGGTATCCCCAAAATGTAAAGTAAAATAAATCCTTGTCATCGTCATCGTCCCAGCCACCTCGGTTTATTAAGAAAACATGAGCATGCATTTCATAACAATGGTTCATTTTAGAGTTCAAAATCATCCTTTCGAAGTGGGTTTCTTTTAAACATTCAATACTATACATATGTCATTGTACTCAACATCATAAAATTTCATTCTAAAGAAATAATTCAGTAAATTATCCATCTTTCTTAACTTCACTTGCCTTTGATTGGTAGAAGGGGTCTCATCTTTCTTATGTGCCCCAAGTCAAAGAGGATCTCATCTTGCTTTATGTGCCCTTAACAAGTCAAAGGGAATTTCATCTTTCTTTATGTGCCCATGATAAGTCGAAGGGGATTTCATGTATCCTATTCTTATGATTATGTGCCCTTGGTACCTTGAAGGGGATCTCCTATTGTTCTTATCTCTCTGCGCCCTTGACATACCGAAGGGGATCCCAAGTTATAGTCTCAACCTTCTTTTTGTAATTGCATTCATTATTCACATGTGATTCTCATTCATTCCTCATAAACCAATCCTTACTTTTTCTAGCATGCATTTATATATCACAAGTTGCATGCTCAAGTATTTACAATCAAGTATTCATATCATACTAGAACCAAAATATCATTATATTGTTAATTCAAGGCTTTGGTTCATTTCCAACACATTGACAAATTTTACACTTGTGTAGAAAATTTTAATTTGCATATTAAACAACCAACTCCAAGGCTATGAAAATTATCCATGACACTTCAATGTGTCTACAAGGTCCTATAAAATTTCAAAGCAACAATCATTCTCTAACTATGTTAACAAAATTCTACAAATTTGGTGGTCAAAGACCACCAAATCTCAGTAAAGCCAAAATTCCGAATTTTTAACCCTAGCAAATGACTACTTAAACTAGAATAAAATTCATGCTTCGACCTTAAGATGTTTTCAACACGCTGTAAAAATTTCAAGTGATAATTCAATTATGGTAACAAAATTAGTAAAATTCACAGCTCAAATCTAGCAATTCAGTAGTAGTTTTCATAGTCACCGTTCTTGATTTTTTTGAAGTAGTAAAAGTCTTTATCATAACCCAAGAAAAATGATGGAGTTTCCTTAGGATGTTATATTCAACATATAAAATTTTCAGTCATAAAACTACCTAGAACTACATCATAAAATTCGTGACTAACCCCTGCCTAGGAGATATTCGAAAATCCAATAGCCTAGTCCAAAACTCTTCTTGACAAAATGATTTTTCAGCAGCACCAAACTACTCCACCAATGCAAATTCATCAATATCTTTCTATATTCATAAATTAAATCTAGAAAATTCAAAATTCCAACAAGTAAAAATCTGGAAAAATAGAATGGCCAAGAAAAGGTACAAAGAACCCTACTTTGGTGGCTTTAAGGATTTTGGCTCCAAGGATGATTGAAGAATGATCTTCTTTACTTCAAGGCCTTCTAACCCACACCAAATTCTTCCTTATATAGTAGAGGATGATCTCTCAAGGTGAGAAAAGGTGAAAAATTGGAATTTCAATGGATTAGTTTGTAGATCTTGATGAAAGGAGTAAGTTTAGTAAAAGGAGTTTGTGATTTTTGTGAGTTTGGGCTAATGTTTTGAGGATTTGAACCTTGTTTGAGGTTTTTTGAGAAGAAAGAAATGGAGATATTGAGGCTGCTGTACTTGGCCGAGAATGACAAGAAAAAATGACAAAGTTTGGTGGCTTGAATATATCCTGATATAAAGATAGCATTTATGTAGTCAAAATATAGTTTCTTTCTAATAATAAAAAGATATGGATGGATAGAATTTAAACTTCCCTTACAAGATTAAATCTTAGCCTTAAACTTGACTACAAAGGATAAACATTATTCTTTTATAAAGATTAAACTATCTTTCATGTTAGAAATTGCACAGGACATTTTATCAAATTGGTAAAATACCATACCCAGGTAATCAAACATTGCCCGAAATTAAATTTCAAGTATAAAATTCTCATTCCTAACCATTTCTAATCTTAATCTTATAATTTCTCAGTTCAGGCATCTCTGAGCCTAATTTTAGGGTTTTGGCTATCCCGAGCTTGCGAGGCCTGCAAATCACTATCTATATTTTTTTCACATTCATTGGACCATCCTCATCATTGCTAAAACTATTTGATTTTTTAAATTCTCACTAATAAAGTTCAAATAAATTTTTAAATAATTTTTCGAGTGTTACATTACCACCTACCTTAAAAACAATTTTACCCTCAAAATTCATTTTGAAAATAAATTTCAAAAGACATTTTTCGCAAATCAACAAGCAATTTCACACACTTCAAACAATTCAATCAAGTCCTAAGCATTCCTACCTTGGATCGAATTGTCAAGTGGTGATGTCCCTCAGGTCTTAGCACTCTTGTGTGGTGGTTTTCTAGCAGGTTTTGGATATCTTTTTGGACACTCCCAAATCTTGTGCCCAAGTTTTCACAGGCAATAACTTACATGCTGCCCAACCAAGCAAGGTTTGCCTCCATGGTTCTTCCCACATTTTGGGCAATCCTGTCTCATGATTGGTCATTGTTGTTGTTTATCCTTATACAAATTGGGTTGAAACTGCTTCTTTTAGTGTGGGGCATCCGCATAATCTTAGTCTTCTGGTGCTAGTCTTTTATTAGAAGTGTCCTTAACAGATTGGGCAATTGCTAGGCTCTTGTTGGAGTCCTCTGAATGATGACATTTGTTTACCAAAGTTGCATAATCTTTTATCTCTAAGAGTTCCACAACAGCTTCAATGTTTCATGTAACGGGATTTTTCCACCTGTTCAAAATGACCAAAATGCCCCTAGGTCATTTTTTAGAATTGAGGACAGTTAAGGCCATCCTCAATAGGGTATTTTAATATTAGGATAAGGCTATACGTGGTTTAGACAAAAATTTGCGCGAAAAATCACAATCCCCTAAGGTCATTTTTGCCGGAAAATAAGGACGACGGTCCGGCTATCCTCAAGGGGTTAGTTTAATGTTTGAAGGGATTAGATGTGTTGTTAATGATCATAGAGTCAGAAATCTCAGTTTTTGGTTTTTCCCACTCGCGAAATTATCAAAATACCCCTACGGTGATTTAATGCGGGGTTAAGTGCCGACTGAACCCAGTTAATACCCAAAGGTTAGAAATGTCAATTATAAAGAATGTGTGATATCTACAAAGCTCGGGAGGTCCCGAAATTTTTTTGTGCAAAGTTACTATTTTGCCCTTAGTTAGTGCAAAATGAGTTTAATTAAGCAATTAATGAAATAAATGCAATATTAGGCTCTAATTAAAGATAAATTAATTGTAATTATTGATCTTGAGTCTAAATAATTATTTGAGGTTAATTAAAGCTTAAGATTGCTTAAGGAAATTCAAATTTTCATTCTTAATCAAAGAGCTCTTAAGACATAAAGAAGGTCAAAAAGTGAATAGTATCTTCTCTCCATTCCCCAAAATTTAGGAAATGTATTGGAGTTTGAATTTCAAATTAATTGAGTTTAGCTCAACTAAGCATGCAAGACCACTCCTTAATCATGTCTTGAAAAGCCTCAAACACTTAGTTACTAACCCAAACACCCAATTACCAATTCCTAACTCATTCCCTAATCAAATCTATCTTTAATCCAATTCTAACCTACATGAAAAATTAAAATTCCCCCCCCAAAAGGCCAAGAAGGCCCGACATCCCTCCCTCTTTTCCTATCATATTTTAATTTTTCATAACACCAACACACTCAAAAGAACTCTCACTTTACTATTTGCTTTTTTGATACCAATCTTGTTCAAGAAGCTTGGCCAAAAAATCCTTTCTTCTCTCTTAACTCAAGCTCTCATCTTCTTCCTTTTCCATGTTCAAGAAACCTCTACCCTCAACCTCCTTTCAACCTCAAACCACCATACCTCCACCTTAGATCAACTCCCAAACACATATCTTTTCCATTCATAAACACAAATCACAAGAAAAAAAAATCATCCTCTCACTTTGTTCTCCCTTGGCCAAAAATACATCTCCATTCCAAGGGAAGATTTATTCTTCTCACTTCCTTGCAAAAGACCAAGTTTCCACTTCCAAGAGAAAGCACACTTGGTAGGGATTTTTATTTTGAGTTCTCTCCTTTTCCTTCTTTGCTTTTCAATTTCTATGTTGGAATAAATGGAAAAGTTTTCTTCTCTTATTTTTCTCTCATTTTTCGGTTTTGATGATGGATGAATGGTTGAGTTTTTGTTCTTTTCTTTCTTTCCATTTCGGTTTAGCTTTTCTTTTCCTCCTTTTCTTTTCGGTTTTATTTGTTGTTGGATGGATAAAAATCATGGCTTGATGATGAGAGATCTTAATGGTGGTTTTGATATCACCATGTGCTTGACCTCTAAAGCCCAAGGTTTAGTTCATTTTCACCTTTAAAGAATAAGAAATGTAGAATACTTGTTGGTTCCTTTGAAATATTTTTCTTTGATGTTTGAGACCATGGCTTGATGATGATAGTTTCTAGATGATGGTTGTGGAATCATCATATTTGTAACCTCTAAAGCTTAAGACTTGTTTTGGTTTCAAAAGGATATGATAAATAAAATGTTGGTTGTTTTCCTTGTCTATTCCTCTTTAAGCTTGATTTGAGTCCAAGAAATGAGGTTCTTGGAACCATGGTGTTAAAGGACTCTAAAACTCATTTCCATTTTATTGAGATTGATTTGGGGGTTGAGAGTTTTATTCTTTAAAGTCTTAAGTTAAGCTCTAGCAAGAAATAAAATGGACTTGCATTCATGTTTATGTTTCAATGCCTTGCACATCATATTTACTTTCAAGTTATCACCTAAACTTTGAAGACTTAAAAATGAACTTGCATCTCATGTTTATATTTCAATGCCTTGCACATCATGTTTACTTTCAAGTTATCACCTAAACTTTGAAGACTTAAAGATGAACTTGCATTCTCATATTTATATTTCAAGTCTTGCATATCATATTTATATTTCAAGTCATCACTTAATAATGATAAAGATAAAAAATGAGATTGGATAGCATGTTTATTATTCTTGTCATCACCTAAATCTCTACAGCTCAAGACTTGCCCCTTGTATCTTAAATGGAAATTTTGACCATGGACATCCTTTGAATATATGTTTCGGCCTCATGATGATGATGGACTTGGAATGAGTTTTATTTTATTTTAAGGTTCAAAATTTGTATCTTGGAATTTTTCAAAGAATTGGAAACTCTACAAATTGTAAAAATGTGATTATTATGTGTAAAACCTCATTGATGAAATTTTAACTTTGCTACTGTTTTAAGGGTTATTATTTATGTTTTCAAAGGGATAAAAATGTTTCATGTGTTTTCAATGTCTTGAAATAATGTTAAGTGTAACACCCTAATAATCAACCCAATACGCCTAGGTCGTATCTGATTAATTACTAGACTTTACTCTTTGCTTCAGTTCCTTAATCATGCTTTGAAAATACTTAGTGAAATTACGAGCCATTTTATTTTTAAAACATAATTGAAAACGTGAGCCGCGCATAACGTGAACGATAATCGGATAAAGCAAAACAAAGACATATCATGAAGAACACATCATATTGGCTCCATCATATGACATCCATAATTACATTTCACATAGATATTTTGCCTACAGAGTTAAGCTAGATGTAGGCAATCTAACAAAACATAAATAATATATGGATGGAAAAACATCTATTAACGGCACCTATTTATAACACTTCAGAGATAGGAATAGATATCCAGTTCACGCTCAAGGTCTAGCAATACGTTCCTCAAGGATAATAAGCTGGTTCACAAGATCACGTATCTACCAGGTGAGAGCATCAACAGGAATCACGAACATCACCATCACTTTCTGAAGACGAGATGGAAAGAAAGAAAGAGGGAATGAGAAACTTATAAAAGAATCTTAGTAGGGTACTCACCTCATATGTATCGTGTCATCATCATCGTCCCAGGAACCTTGGTTTCATTATGAAAATGTGAGCATGCTAAGATTCATTTAATTAGTTTGGAAATATACTTTACCGAGATCCATTCATTTTAATCATGCGTCTTATAATGCATCATAAACTTAGCATGTCATGTTTATAATGAACTTTTCGTTTCATATATAATAACATAATTATGCATAAGACCACATCATATTCCTCATCATCATATCATAAATATTATGCATAGAAGAACATCATATTTCTCATCATCATCTCATAAATACTATGCATAGAAGAACATCATAATCACATAATACGTTACTTAGTTCCTTAGGTGACTTAAAGTTACTTTCATCATCATTTTCCTGGGCCACCCTATACTCCACCCTTTTGGGAGTAATCTAGGTTATGAGTTCATACCTTACTAGTCGTCACTAGCATATACTTATCCCTTTTGATAAGTTAAAAATTCGTCTCTATCCTTTTGAGAGAACGGACTAGGGGGCAAGAATCACCTTTTCACCACCTATAGTTTGACGGTCCAAAGGATCATTTTCTAGGATCACCTTTTCACCACCTATAGTCTGATGGGTCCAAAGGGTCATTTCCTCATATATTTTGAGTCACCTTTAAGTCTTTGCATGTTATATCATAATACAATTCTCAATTCATAATCATTTATAACATTTTCTCGTTTATAGTCTTATTCTGAATAATATATATACCAACTGTAATCATGCATCCGGGAGATTCCCAGGAAAGAGAGGTGGGTCACAAATGGACACGCTTAAATACCAAGTCTTTCCTAGCTAGAACCTTTCCAAATTACACTTTTAAGTAATATACTTTCTTCCAACAACAAGGGTAAATTTTTAAATAACAAAGAATATTTCATTATTTCATGCATAAGCATTCTCATTGTTTGCAATAGCAACTATAACATGCAATCCATGAAATCATTCAATGAAATCAAATACTTAATAAGCATCATCATAAATCCTTAAAAGCTGTCTTAAATAACCGAAACTCTAGAATCGGGTAACCTCAATTATCAAACTAATTAATTATGCATCTAAGGGATTAATTACCATCATTACCATTAATCATAAGCCTTGAGAACATTATTAAACCATATGAGGCAGCATGGGCAGTAAATCATATTTAAAGCTTTACGGTTGCTTTATGTAGCTAATTTCACTTCTAACATGCATAGAATTATTCCTTATCAATAAACATAATTATCACAACTTCAAACATATCAAATCATAGTAATACTAACTCAGATCAGTGGCTGAATCATGAACCTCACATAATTGCTTAATATCTCATTTTAAGTAAATGCAAGATATTAGTTTCCCGTAATGTCATTTCAAGCCTTAAAACTCTTTTAGAAACTAATTCTTTATGGTAATCTTGAAAGAAATTATAGAACCAACTCAGTAGCTATTTAAAAATCACTTTAGGCTTACCTTAATCATGAGGTCAATTCATACATTGAAAGAATGTTCATGATTGAAATTCTCACTTAAGATAAAAGGAGCAAGTCTTGAGCTTTTAAAGATTTAGGTGATACTAAAATCATAAACATGCTATGCAACCTCATTTTAATCTTATCTTTATAAGGTGATAACTTGGAATTGTAAACATGATGCAAGAAACTGGAGCGGTAGTCCGCAGACCAGTGGAGGGAGAAGAGAATCTTAAGAAAGGGAGCGCGTAGTCCGCACTGGACCGGTGAAGGGAGAAGAGAATTCTTATTACATCTTATTAAGCTCCAAACTCAAGACTTCTTAAAGAATGAATTCTTTAACTCCAATAATCTTAAGGAAATTGAAAGTGATACTACCATTTTCCAACTTTGCTTGTGATACTTGGGCAAGTCTTTGAGCTCTAGGATCTTTAGGTGATGACATAAAATAAACATGCCATGCGTTGATTCTTTTAGCCATTATAAAATAAAGTGAGAGCATAAAATAAATATGAGATGCATCCTCTTTATTATCTTTGAAGATTAAGTGACAACTTGAAACATAAACATGAAATGCAAGCTTGGAAATTTAAACATGAATATGCAAGTTCATTTATTCATTCTTGAGAATTTAGTGATGACATAGAAAGTAAACATGATTATGCAAGGCATAAACTTAAACATGGATGCAAGTTCATTTTATTTCTTTACTAGAGCTCTTCCAAGACTTTAGAGAAATATAAATTCAACCCAATATATCTTAGCAAGACAAAGTGAAAAATACATCTTTCAAGTTCTAAACTCAAGATCTTTATTTTCACATCATAAAAACATCATTCTTTAAAGTTTTGCATCAAGTGGAATTTTCAAGCTTTAGAGGCCTAACTTGTGATGGATTTACAACCAACACTCAAGGTCCTCATCATCAAGCTATCATCATATTCCCATATAGGCCTTATGGCCGAAATGTTCAAAGGAAAAGAAAGAAGAAAATCGAATGGAAAAGCTAGAGAAAGTCCATGAAATCATCATTTTGAATCAAGAACAACACTTAGCAAAGCATAGAAATAAGCTTAAAGACAACTCCCTACCTAATCTGATTTGAAGGAAAAGAAGAGAACTTGGTTTCTTTGAGTGAAATGGAAGAAAATATTCTTGAAAACTTGAAGAAAGAATTCAGCCAAGAGGAGGAGGAAATGAGAGCTTTTGGTGCTTTGGAAAAACTAGAAATGTGTACAATTTTGAGCAAGCATCTAAGACTCCTTAAGCATGCCTATTTATAGAAGAATTCAAGCTCATGTATGGACAAGAGGAGGAGGAAAATCTGACTAAATTTGAGGAGGAAACAAGGAAGGAAAAATCATCTTGTTTGGTGGCTTAAAACATGGAATCATGAAACATGATTCCTTGTTTTCATACCTTGAGTTTTGTGCCAAGTTTGACAAATTTTTCTGATGCATATTAGGCCATATAATTTCATGCATTATAGCCCAAGGAAGAGAAATTTGTGTGTTCCATGCATTATTTAGGTGTAGGTAGGTATCTTTGCAAATTAGAGAATTTGCAATTAAGGGCTTAGGTGAATTAGTAAGCAATTTGGGTGTTTTTAAGCAATTTTAGGTTCTAATCAATTTAAATAAATAATTTGGACTCTAGATTAGTAATTAGAATTTAATAAGCTTTAATTTGAGCCTAATATTGCTTAGGTTTCATTAGACGAATCAAAAATCTCAAAAATTGCAAAACTTGGCAAAGACGGGGCAAAATGGTCATTTCACTCAAAAACTGTCCACCATTCGAACTTAACCAATGGCCAATCATAGCTTAAAAACACCTTTTAAAACATTTTAGTGAGGTTCGGGCTAGTGGCACGCAAATTGGAGTTCAACCGCAGGGGCGTTTTGGTCATTTCGCGCGTCGAAACTCAAAATTGAGATTCTTCTCCTCTATTAACACACATAACACAAACAATCCCCTATTATCAAAACATCCCCTTGAGGACGGGGGCCCACGATCCTCATTTCTGAGTAAAATAACCTCAGGGCATTTTGGTCATTTTACACGTACAAAAATTCGGGCTTGCGACTCTTGCAGGAATCGCTCATAACGTCTTTTCTAATGTTATATTCCTCTATTGAGGATTGTTAGGTCTCAAATTTATATAAGAATTACCTAGGGTAATTCGGTAATTTCTAAATGACAGTAAAAGTTGGGCGTTACATTAAGAAAACTAGTAACTAGAAATGATTTATGATGTAATTTTCCAAGCTCCTAGAAATTAAAACTATGGCTACTATTTTACCCCTATTAATTCTGTAACATGTTGTTTGGAATGGTTTAGATGTGTAAAAATTACTATTAGATGTTGTAAAGATTATCTTTAGCACTTGGGAAAAACTGGTAACTAGAAAGGATAAAAAATGTGAATTCTAGAACTTTTAGAAACTGAAATTATGGTTACTGTTTCAGCATATTTTAATTCTGTAAAAGGATGTTTGCCACTGTGTAAAGGAGTAAAAATCACTAATAATTGGTGTTAGAATTATTTTTAGCTTCTTAAGAAAAGATAAGAAAGGGTAGAAAACGTAACTGCTAGAACCCCGAAATTGTTTTGTTTTGTTAAACACTGCCCAAACTGCATAGCTTTGTTTGAAACTGCTCATGAGGATAAAAATTAGTGAAAATAATTATTTTTGGTCCCTTAAGTGCATGGAAGAATAATTGTAAGCATTAGGTTGAATCGATATATGGAAATATTGTGCCTTGAAACTATCATTATAGAATTTTGACTTGGTGGGTTTAATTAGGCCTAATAATGATTTTAAGTGTGTCAATATGCTTGGAATAGTCTTTATGATGTTAAGGATAAGTTTTAGAAACATCGGACTCGTTAGGTGATAGAAATGAAAACTTGCAATCTTGACCTGTTTGGGATTAAAGTGTGATTACTGATTACTTGGGAATAATAATGTGAATTGTATCTTATGATGATCTTTAGTACACTGTGTGATGAGCATGACATATGCATTAGCTTGAGCCTGTCCACAATTTCGGCATACTAGGTAAGAGCATGATTACCTTTTCAAGAGATGTTAATGATGGCATGCTTATGTGAATAATTACATTATGGATTGCAATTGTAAATTGAGAAATTGAGATGTATGATTGATGTATTTTTATGAGCATGAAACGTTAGGTGATAAGTCATGATGATGTTTATAATTATATGCTCATGTTTGCATCTCTAAATAACATGCTAAGATTAAAGGTGACATAAGAAACTCGAAATGATCCTTGCCAGGCCATAAGGTGATCTAGGGAGATGATCCTTCGAACGATCCTGGGCATAAGGTGATCCGAGGAGGTGATATTTTCGTAATGGGCTCAGCAGAAAGTGATCCAATGTGTAACACCCTAAAAGGACCCAATTACCCTTAAGTTCGCATTTGGATTCTATTAGATGTCACTTATGCCTTGCATTCATTTTCTTCTAAAATTAACTTATAAAACTAGTGGATAATCTTTTTTTCTTTTAAATTACTTTTCAAAAGCTTAAATATGTAGCGAGAATTGAAATACATAACGCTTACATAGATGGTACTCAAAATTACTTTGTGTACTTACTTAATTCAATATGACGAAATAAAGGACTAAATGTAAAGCTACCATTACATAAGCTTAAATCTAACTACATAATACATAAGTCATATAAGGACATATACCATAGTGATAAGTTCTTAATAAATAACAATATAAATTCTACTACTATAGGTATATTTTGTCGTATCTACAACATAACTAAACTCGGAGTGCTAATTCTTGAAAGGTCTGAAATCTTTATGTGATTGCCTCCTTCTACAGCTCTGTTGCTTCAGGTGGACTTATTCATCTCTGTAACGACAACGGAAAGAAGCATAGGAGTGAGAAATACATGATTTCTCATAGGAGTTCCTACTTGCACTTAACGTGTCATTGTTGCCATCCCAGTCACTTCGGGTTTATTATAAAAGGTGGACATATAAATGGTTCAATTACTAAATTTTTGCAAACGTAATTAGCCAAAGTGCAGTTGCTTTTAACTATTCCTATAACATTAACAGAAATATATATTTAGTCATTCAACAATCATGCATCCAAATATAGCATATAAAATCACTAATGGGAAATAATAATTTAAGAGATGCATGCATTTCATGATTACTCATCCTCAACACTTATATTATCTTGGGTACCATACCTTCGGGTTCCCATTATTATACTTCTGAATTTCTCACAGGATGAATGCATCAATGCCTTAGACCACCCTAAAAGGGTAATGAACTCATACCATGGCCGTCGCCACAACCTTTTGGTTTGCTTTCCGTTGCCGTGACTCAACAGTTTAGGGGTTAAGCCGTGAGCTTAGCTTAAGTCCACTTTTCTAGACTATCATTGCTACTTTTATAGGCTTTACTTTTATTCACTGAGTGAAATCACCAATACCTTAATCCCCTTTTTGTGGATTAAGCAAGAGTTTGATCATTTATTATTTCATTTGAAACATAAATGTATGCACATCATCATGTAATCATTAATAAATCATGGCACGTCAATCATCTCTAACGCCCGGGACGAGGGGAGTGATCTGTGCGAGAGGCACGAACAAGGAGCGGCTTCTCCTCCAGCGGAGGGTACATGAATGAACCGATTACACACCCGAATGAGAGGATCCTAGTTGTATAGGTATGGGACTATACAGTTAAGGAAGGCTTATATGAATTGATTGGTACTACCTACACAAAGATGCATCTTTTCGGTAGCCTATCACGAAGAACTCCACAGTGAGCGTGCTTGACTTGGGGTAATTTTGGATGGGTGACCTCCTGGGAAGTTTTCCCAGGAAGTGTGTGAGTGAGGACAAAGCACGTGAAAGACCCGTGTTGGTTTGTGGGACAGCCATCAATCCATAAAGCGGCAGGGGATGTTACAATCTCATCCTCATCATTTCATATCTCATCACTATATATTCATATTATTATATATCACTTCATACCAAAATAGTAGACATGTCATGTAAATCTCATAGTAATCAACAAATAATCTCATATAAGATCTCATTCAGGTTTCTCATAAATGATTTGTATAAAGTAACCCAAGCTATCAAGTCGAGTCCCTAGTGTTCCTAAGGGGTCATGGATGTCTTGATTGGTATGTATACATTATAAATGTCTTTCTCTAAATATTATTAGAGGTTCTTTATATATTTTTTTACTTCTCTATGTTTGAAGATTATTGCAACTTAGATCCTTAAAATCTCTTTACAAGACTTGAATCTTCTATTTATAGTTCTAATGTCTTTTGTAAGAAAATTTGTAACTTTCTATATACTTATTATCTCAAGTCTCAACCTTTTAAATATAGTTCCAGATTCTCAACTCATCAAGCTTTCCATTGAGAGTAATTTCATTAAAAACACATTTATGGTTATGCCATAGTACCCTTGTAAATTTACAGCTTACCAAACTCTTTCAGCACACTATCTTGAAAATTTATTTCTCATTCCATTTTTACGTAGTGAAATATTTATGCATAGCATACATGGGTGTGTTCCTAGATGTGTTAGCTTTCTAACAGAGCTGAAATCAGCCCACTTGCATTTTTCTAGAGTGAGTTACACCTATTTTACTACTGCAAAGTCAGATTTAGAGTTCCAAGTCTTAGGCTCTACTTTAAAAATTTATATCTTAGGCTACAAAAACTCCTTTTTAGGTGATTCTTGTTGGAAAGTGTTCTTTATCAAGTCTAGTTTCTAAAAAAAATAGTTTTATTCCCAAAAGCTTCATATTCTATGAGTTTCATATTTCAAAGTAGCTCCTCCAGAACTGCCAAAAATCTAGCACCTATCATTTTCATGTTTGTTATTACTCCTTCAATACAAGGACCATCTACCATGTTTTTAAGCCATATATAAGTATGAAAACATCATAAAAATATTTATAATAGAGAAGTGCATGTAGTGATTCATAAAAATATATTTCACAAACAACCATTCAAAACTCTTGTCAATAACACAAGCTTAAGGCATTCTAACCATGGGCAAGGTTAGACACCAACAATGCTTGAACAAATAAAGAAGAAACTCATACCTCTTATGTAAGGTCTAAAAAAAGTCCTTCTCTTCTTCCTTGAGCTTGAGAAGATTCCTTGGAGTGGATGACCCTCTTTGTATCTTGGCTCTAGAACTTGAGTGTTTAAGAAAATATTTTTCACTAGAGTTAAAGATTGTAACTCTTGTGAATGCTAGTGTAAGTTTGGGCTTATAATTTAAGTGTTTGGATGAAGTTTGGACAGTGAAGAGAAGTCTTTGAAGAGAAGAACATAAGAAGAAATGGTAGAGAAAGAATAAGAGAAAGAACACTTAGAGAGTTTCTAAGGCTTGACGACTAGTAAGAGTGTATGTATTTTACAAGAGTTAGAGGATGTAGCTCTTGCAAAGCATGGTGAGGTCTCTTTGTGACTTGGAAATGGAATGAATGGAAGAGAGTTTAAAGAGTATTTATAGTAGAAGAAAGAATGAAGCACTTAGAGAACTAATGCTTGGAGCATGATTTGTCCAAACATATTGGCCAAATTTTGGGATAAGAAAATGCTCCATGTTTCATATAACGCCCCAACTTTTACTGTCATTTAGAATTACCGAATTACCCTAGGTAATTCTTATATAAATTAGACCGAACAATCCTCAATAGAGGAATATAACATTAGAAAAGAAGTTATAAGCGATTCCTGCAGGAGTCGCAAGCCCGAATTTCTGGACGTGTAAAATGACCAAAATGCTCCTGAGGTTATTTTACTCAGAAAATGAGGATCGTGGGCCCGGCCGTTCTCAAGGGGATGTTCTGAGGATAATAGGGGATTGTTTGTGTTATGTGTGTCAATAGAGGAGAAGAATCTCAATTTTGAGTTTCAACGCGCGAAATGACCAAAACGCCCTGCGGCTGTTTTAACTCGATTTGCGTGCCAACTGAGCCCAAACCTCACTAAAATGTTTTAAAAGGTGTTTTTAAGCTATGGTTGACCATTGGTTAAGTTCGGATGGCCCGGACAGTTTTTGAGTGAAGTTACGATTTTGCCCCTATCTTTGTAGTTTTGCAAATTTTGAGATTTTTGATTCGTCTAGCAAAACATAAGCAATATTAGGCTCAAATTAAAGCTTATTAAATTCTAATTCTTAATCTAGAGTCAAAATTATTTATTTAAATTGATTAGAACCTGAAATTGCTTAAAAACACCCAAATTGCTTACTAATTCACCTAAGCCCTTAATTGCAAATTCTCTAATTTGCAAAGATACCTTACCTACACCTAAATAATACATGGAACACACAAATTTCTCTTCCTTGGGCTACAATGCACAAAATTATATGGCCTAATATGCATCACAAAAATTTGTCAAACTTGGCACAAAACTCAAGGTATGAAAACAAGGAATCATGTTTCATGATTCTATGTTTTAAGCCACCAAACAAGATGATTTTTCCTTCCTTGTTTCCTCCTCAAATTTAGTCAGATTGTCCTCCTCCTCTTGTCCATATATGAGCTTGAATTCTTCTATAAATAGGCATGCTTAAGGAGTCTTAGATGCTTGCTCAAAATTGTACACATTTCTAGTTTTTCCAAAGCACCAAAAGCTCTCATTTCCTCCTCCTCTTGGCTGAATTCTTTCTTCAAGTTTTCAAGACTATTTTCTTCCATTTCACTCAAAGAAACCAAGTTCTCTTCCTTTCCTTCAAATCAGATTAGGTAGGGAGTTGTTTCTAAGTTCATTTTATGCTATGACAAGTTATGTTTCTAGCTCAAAAATGATGATTTCATGGACTTTCTTCTAGCTCTCAATTTCATTTTGTTTTCCCCTTTTCTTTTAAAAACATTTCAGCCTTATGGCCTAGATTATGATGAGACCATGGTTTGATGATGAGGTTCTTGAGTGTTGGTTAAAAAGCCTTCACAAGTTAGACCTCTAAAACTTGAAGGTTTCACTAGTTTTTAAAGTTTTACAATTTTGGTTTTTCTTTCCTTATTTTTCTTTAATGATTTCGGCCAAATGGCCTAAGAAGGAATATGATGATAGCTTGATGATGAGGACCTTGAGTGTTGGTTGTAAATCCATCACAAGTTAGGCCTTTAAAGCTTGAAAATTCCACTTGATGCAAAACTTTAAAGAATGATGTTTTTATGATGTAAAAATAAAGATCTTGAGTTTATAACTTGAAAGATGTATTTTTCACTTTGTCTTGCTAAGATATATTGGGTTGAATTTATATTTCTCTAAAGTCTTGGAAGAGCTCTAGTAAAGAAATAAAAGGAACTTGCATCCATGTATAAGTTTATGCCTTGCATAACCATGTTTACTTTTAATGTCATCACTAAATTCTCAAGAATAAATAAATGAACTTGCATATCTCATGTTTAAATTTCCAAGCTTGCATTTCATGTTTATATTTCAAGTTGTCACTTAATCTATAAAGATAATAAAGAGGTTGCATCTCATATTTATTTTATGCTCTCACTTTATTTTATAATGACTAAAAGAATCAACGCATGGTATGTTTATTTTATGTCATCACCTAAAGATCCTAGAGCTCAAAGACTTGCCCAAGTATCACAAGCAAAGTTGGAAAATGGTAGTATCACTTTCAATTTCCTTAAGATTATTGGAGTTAAAGAATTCATTCTTTAAGAAGTCTTGAGTTTGGAGCTTAATAAGATGTAATAAGAATTCTCTTCTCCCTTCACCAGTTCATGGACTATCGCCGCTCGTTTCTTAAGATTCTCTTCTCCCTCACTGGTCCAATGCGGACTACCGCGCAGTTTCTTGCATATCATGTTTATAATTCCAAGTTATCACCTTATAAAGACAAGATTAAAATGAGGTTGCATAGCATGTTTATGATTCTAGTTATCACCTAAATCTCTAAAGCTCAAGACTTGCTCCTTTTATCTTAAGTGAAAATTGTAATCGTAAAGATTCTTTCAATGAATAAATCGGCCTCATGATTAAGGTAGGCCTAAAGTGATTTTAAATAAGCTACTGGTTTAGTTCTAAAATTTCTTTCAAGAATAACAAAAAGAATTAGTTTTTAAAAGAGTTTTAAGGCCTTGCAAAGATTTTACGGGATATTAGTATCTTACTTGTACTTAAAAATGTGATTTGATGCAATTATATGAGGTTCATGATTCAACCACTGATCAAAGTTTAGTACTACTGTATGATGATGGTTTAATATGTTTGAAGTTGTGATAATCATGGTTTATTGCAAGGGAACGATTCTATGCATGTTAGAAATAAAACTAGCTTCCAGAAAAATCATAAAAGCAAAATTTCTAGAACTCTAGAAAATGAAATTTATGCGTTCTGTCCAGAACCTTTAGTAGCCCTAAGAACCAGGTTTTATTATGTTTAGATAAGAGAGAATGATTCATAATTGGTTTAGTAATTAATTTTAGCACCATAAGGAAAGCTGGTAACGAGAAAGGGTTAAAAATGCAACTTCTAGCACGCGTGAAGCCTTAAATATAATTTGCTGCCTATGCTGTCCCATATAGTTTAATAATATTCTTAAGGCTTATAATTAATGGTAATGATGATAATGAATTCTTTAGATGCATGATTAATTAGTTTGATAATTGAGATTACCCAATTCTAAAGTTTCGGTTGTTTAAGAGAGTTTTTCGGTAAGAATTTATGATGATGGTTCTTTGAAGTTTGAAATGATAAGTCTATATAGTGATTTGATACTTATTAAGTATTTGATATCATTGAATGACTTCATAGTTTGCATGATATAGTTGCTGTTGCAAACAATGAGAATGTTTATGCATCCTGATGATTATGAATTCAGAGTTATATTATGATATAACATGCAAAGACTTAATGGTGACTTAAAATTATGAGGAAATGATCCTTTGGACCCATCAGACTATAGGTGGTGAAAGGTGATTCTTGCCCCTAGCCCGTCTCTCAAAAGGGTAGAGTCGGGACTTTAACTTATCAAAAGGGGATAAGTATATGCTAGTGACGACTAGTAAGGTATGAGCTCATAACCTAGATTACTCCCAAAAGGGTGGAGTATAGGGTGGCCTAGGAAAATGATGATGAAAGTAACTTTAAGTCACCTAAGAAACTAAGTAAATGCATTATGTGAATATGATGTTCTGCTATGCATAGTATTTATGAGATGATGATGAGAAATATGATGTTATGCTATGCATAGTATTATGCAATGATGATGAGGAATATGATGTGATTTTATGCATAACTATGTTATTATATATGAAAGGAAAAGTTCATTATAAACATGACATGTTAAGTTTATGATGCATTATAAGACGCATGATTAAAACCGATGAACCTTGGTAAAGTATATTTTCAAACTTAATAAATCAATCTTAGCATGCTCACTATTTCATAATAACCCCAAGGTTCCTGAGGACGATGATGATGACACGATGCATATGAGGTGAGTACCCTACTGAGATTCTTATAAAAGTTTCTCACTCCCTCTTCTTTTCTTTCCATCTCGTCTTCAGAAAGTGATGGTGATGTTCGTGATTCCGTTGATGCTCTCACCTGGTAGATGTACTTGATCTGGTGAACCAACTTATTATCCTTGCGGAACGTATCGCTAAACTTTGCGCGTGAGCTTGGATATCTATCCCTATCCTTGGAGTGTTATTACTAGGTGCCATTAATGGATGTCCTTCCATCCATATATTATTTATATTTTGTTAGATTGCCTACACCTAATCTTATTGTTGGTAGGCAAACTAACTATCTATGTGTTATATAATTATGGATGTTATATGATGGAGCCAATATGATGTGTTTTTTTATGCTATATCTATTATCGCTTTATTTTGATTATTGTTCACGTTATGTGTGGCTCACGTTTTCACTTGTGTTTTAAAAAAATGGCTCGTAATTTCACTAAGTATTTTCAAAGTATGATGAAAGAACTGAAGCAAAGAGTAAAATCTAGTAATTAATCAGATACAACCTAGGTGTATTCGGTTAATTATTAGGGTGTTACATTTCATGCAAACATGTTGGCCTAATTTTGGGATGAAAATGCTCCATGTTTTATGCAAACATGTTGGCCTATTTTTGTAATTATTAAAGTAGTGGCATTGTAGTAATTATTAAAGTAGTGGCATTGTAGTAATTTCTTTAACCAAGACAAGGGTATTTTTGTAATTAGACAATGGGTATTCTTGTAATTCTATTTATATAATAAGGGTGTCTTTGTCATTTATTAATAAGGCAAGGGTAGTTTGGTAATTTCCTTTACATAGCAAGGGTATTTTCATAATTTCAATTAAGTGATGACATTTTGTAATTCTTTGCATTTTTCTCTAGACATACTTAAATATACTAATAATATTTATTATGTTTCATAGCACTTGTCTAGATTATCTTGGTTTTGATCTTTTTCACCTAAATTACTAATTAGGATTAATCTATATTTATCCTAGTTATGAATTTGGGGATGTTACACAATGCCCCCTAACCCATACTCTGTGAGTCGGGAATTTGCTTATCGAGAGGATAAGTATAAACTATGACGCTAGGTATGAGCTCATAACCTTAGAACTCTCAAGAGGGAAAGAGTATTAAGGTGGCCTGTAACGCCAGATTTCGCTAAACTTTCAAAATGACCAAAATGCCCCTGAGGTCATTTTCACCCGAAACACGAGGAAGGTCGGCTTTAGGCCATCCTCATAGGGTTCATATGTTATATGAAGGGGATTGTTTGAGTGCGAATGCCTAACGAGAAGAAAACCTCATTTATGAGATCTCTGCGTAAATGACCAAAATACCCGGAAAAGAATTAAGGCAGTTTAAGTTCCGCTTTACCCACTTCGTCCAGAGGTTTAAAACAATGATTTTAAGGCATGAACTATGTTTGCTTAAGTCCAGGAGGTCCGGCAAGTTTTGGTAAAAATTACGATTTTGCCTTGCATATCGCATTTCAGCTTAATGAGTTCAACTCTAAACCTAAGCAATATTAGGCTCTAATTGATATGATCCAAACTCCATGAATCACAAGAAGGATCTACCAAGATTGGAAACACAGATACAATCCGAAATTAACACGGCTTCGTATCTCAAGCTACAGGTCTCGGAATTGACGATTCAAGAACGAGAAGAAAACTGACGTTCTGAAACTCAATTTAGGCTCAAGAATCATTGAAATCTGATTCGTATATCTTGAGATATGGACGAGAGTAAACAAGGCGCCACAATCAAGAGATTGACAAGCCTAGGAATGCCACAAGGATGAGCACCCTTGATAAGTTCAGAGAATTCTATGAAGAACCAAGAGAGAGCAAGTCTCACAAGCAAATATGATCTGAATCGCCTCTCCAAAAGTTAGGGTTTGCCTTTTATAATGAGCAACAACTTACAAATTTGCTTAGACCTAACCCAACAGCTTACTAATTCAGCCCAACATGGATAAAATTCATGCTCCCTCATATGGGCCTTTCAGCCCACTTAAAAAAGACTTAATAAAAATTAAAGAAAACAACCCAAAATCCAAACTAAATTCGTATGCCCATAGGACAGCCCAAATATACTTACTACAAACTTTATTTAGTAACATAAAAAGGCTTAAAAAGATGGTGTCAGCCCATATAGCATCAGGGGTCTTCAAGTGGGGCAATGCAATGCACCATTTTGGGCTTCAAGTCTTCCAACTTAGGGGCAGCCTCCAGAATTGTTGCTACAACTTGTTTTAATGCCTCCTTTGCTTTCCTAGCCCTTGATCTTGTCATAGGTCCCCCAAGTCCTTGAAGTGCCTTATTGTCCTTGCCACTAGCCGTGTCCTCATCATCCCCTCCTCTTGAAGAGGATTTGACCTCAAATCCAAGGCCTCATCACCTGCATCAAAAGAGACAAATCAGCAACATTAAAAGTGGCACTGATATTATACTCACCAGGCAAATCAATTTTGTAAGCATTGTCATTGATCCTTTCTAACACTTGGAAAGGACCATCCCCTCTAGGTTGGAGTTTGGACTTTCTTTGTTCAGGGAACCTCTCTTTCCTCATGTGCACCCAAACCCAATCTCCAGGTTCAAATACAACTTTCTTTCTTCCCTTGTTTGCTTGTTTGGCATAGCTCTCAATTTTCTTCTCAATTTGAGCTTTCACACGCTCATGCAGCTTTCTCACATAGTCAGCCTTAGCTGTGCATCCTTATGCTTAAAAACAGGTAATGTTAGGCATAGGTAATAGATCAAGTGGTGTCATAGGGTTAAATCCATACACAATTTCAAATGGTGAACAATTAGTTGTGCTATGGACAGCCCTATTATAAGCAAATTCTACATGAGACAAACATTCTTCCCAAGACTTAAGATTTTTCTTTAAAACAGTCCTAAGCAAGGTGCCTAAAGTCCTATTCACTACCTCAGTTTGCCCATCAGTTTGTGGGTGACAAGTAGTAGAGAAAAGTAATTTAGTACCAAGCTTACCCCACAAAGTTCTCCAAAAGTGACTTAGGAACTTAGTGTCCCTATCACTTACAATGCTCCTAGGTAGCCCATGGAGTCTCACCACTTCCCTGAAAAATAAGTCAGCTACATGGCAAGCATCATCAACCTTTTTGCAAGGTATAAAATGTGCCATTTTTGAAAACCTGTCCACAACCACAAAAACAGAATCCTTGCCATTCTTTGTTCTAGGCAGCCCCAAAACAAAGTCCATAGATATATCAATCCACGGAAAATCAGGAACAGGTAGAGGAGTATATAAACCATGTGGCATCACTTTTGATTTTGCCTTTTTACAAACAATGCAATGCTCACAATATTTATGCACATCATGTTTCATATGGGGCCAATAAAAATGTTCATGCAATATGTCCAAAGTTTTATGCACCCCAAAATGTCCCATTAATCCCCCTCATGTGCCTCTTTCACAAGCAAATTTCTTATGGAACACTTAGGCACACACAATCTTTTTTCTTTAAACAAAAATCCATTGTACCTATAGTAACCATTTTGAGACACATTTTCACAAGCAGCATATATCTCTGAAAATTCAGCATCATGCAAATACATTTCTCTCAAAGTCTCAAGCCCAAAAATTTTTGTTTCAAGAGTAGAAAGTAATGCATGCCTCCTAGATAAAGCATCAGCCACTATGTTCCCCTTCCCCTTTTTATACTTAATGACATATGGAAATTGTTCCAAAAACTCAACCCATTTGGCATGCCTTTTATTTAGCTTGCCTTGTCCTTTCAAGTATTTTAGGGACTCATGATCACTATGAATTACAAATTCTTTGGGGAACAAATAATGCTGCCAAGTTTTCAAAGCACGCACTAAGGCATACAATTCCTTATCATAAGTGGTATAGTTTAGGGCAGCCCCATTTAACTTCTCACTAAAATAAGCAATCGGATGGCCTTCTTGCATCAAAACAGCCCCAATGCCCACGTTTGATGCATCACATTCAAGTTCAAAAGATTTACCAAAATTGGGCAAAGCAAGAATGGGTGCATTAGTTAGCCTATGCTTAAGGGCAGCAAAGGCTTGCTCTTGTTTCTCTCCCATTTGAAACCCACATGCTTTTTAACTATCTCATTAAGAGGCGCAGCCAAGGTGCTAAAGTCCCTAACAAACCTCCTATAGAAACTAGCTAAACCATGGAAACTCCTCACTTCACTCACATTCTTAGGCGTAGGCCACTCTTGAATGGCCTTAACCTTTTCCTCATCAACTTGCACTCCTTTTGCACTCACAACAAAGCCTAAGAACACCACATGATCGGTGCAAAAAGTGCATTTCTCAAGATTAGCATACAATTTTTCTGTTTAAGCACATGCATGACGGCCCTCAAATGTTCAATATGCAAGTCAAAACTAGTGCTATAAATCAGAATGTCATCAAAGTAAACAACAACAAACTTGCCAATAAAATCTCTTAAGACATGGTTCATTAATCTCATAAAAGTGCTTGGGGCATTAGTTAGCCCAAAGGCATAACCAGCCACTCATACAAACCATACTTAGTTTTAAAGGCAGTTTTCCATTCATCCCCTTCCCTTATCCTAATCTGATGATACCCACTTTTTAAATCAATTTTAGAAAAATAACAGGCACCATACAGTTCATCAAGAAGGTCATCTAACCTGGGAATAGGATGTCGTACTTGACTTGATGTTGTTGATTGCTCTACAGTCACTGCACATCCTCCAAGTCCCATCCTTTTTAGGCACCAGAATTACCTGGAACAGCACACGGACTCAAGCTTTCTTGCACCCAACCTTTTGTCATCAACTCCTCAACTTGCTTTTGTATTTCTTTGGTCTCTTGAGGATTGCTCCTATAAGCTGGTCGATTAGGTAAAGATGCACCAGGGATGAGATCAATATGATGCTCAATCCTCTCAAAGGTGGCAATCCACTTGGAACCTCCTTTGGAAACACGTCCTTGTATTCCTGCAAAAGAGACTCAACACTAGTAGGGGCAACACTTTTATTAGAGTTATCAGCAGTTAAAACATTTTTCTTGCAATAAAGTAAATAAAGTGGCTTGTTGGCAAGCAGCAACTTCTTCACCTCACTTTCTTTTACTAAACAACTCTGTTTTCTCTCAAGTGTTTCACTCAATCCCACAAGTGTTTCACTCTTTTTCTTTCCACTCTTCTTTTTATCAAATGTTTCACTCTTTTGTGTGTCACTCATCTCTTTTCTCTCTTGCACTCTCTTTTCTCTCAATTTTATTTGATCCTCACACACTCTCTAGGAGATAAAGGTTTGAGTACAATTTTCCTCCCATTATGCATGAAAGAAATCTTGTTTGTGAACCCATCATGAACAGCTTTGGTGTCATATTGCCACGGCCTCCCTAAGAGAATATGACTTGCCTCCATTGGAACCACATCACACATCACTTTGTCATTGTATTGTCCCATGGAAATGTGCAGCTCCACTTGCTTGCTCACGGTCATCTCTCCATCTTCACTAAGCCATTGGAGTTTGTATGGCCTAGGATGTGGCTTGGTCTCCAAGTTTAATTTGGACACTAATCTTGAGCTGGCCACATTGGTGCAACTCCCTCCATCCACAATCAAAGAACATAGTTTCCCATTGATTGAACACCTAGAGTGAAAAATGTTCTCTCTTTGGGAATCATCAAGTGATTGCATCTGACTTCCAAGCAACCTCCTAATCATCAATAAATCTCCTTCTTTGGCTTCCACAATGATCTCTTCATCTACCTCTTCCTCTTCCTCGGCTTCACTAGCTGAAGACTCACTAGTAATTTCTCCATTCTCCTTAAGTAACATAGTCTTCTTGGTTGGACACGCCGAAGCTATGTGACCTCTCCCTAAACACTTGAAGCATTTTATCTCACTACTCCTTGTTTTTTTAAGGGTCTCATTGGGCTTGAATTGAGTCCTTTGAGGTGCAGCCATGGTATTGTTTGAAGAAGTACCTCCCTCCTTCTTATTTCTTTCATTCCAATTTGAAGAATTGAAATTAGAAGAATTCCTTCTCATGGTACCTTTTCTCTTAAGTTGCTGCTCCACTTTGGTAGCTTGGTGTACCAAGTCTTCCAACTCCACATAATTTTGTAGCTCAACCACATCTCTAATGTCATTATTTAGCCCATTCAAAAAGCGTGCCATAGTAGCCTCCCTATCTTCATTCACATTGGCTCTAATCAAAGACACCTCCATCTCCTTGTAATATTCATCAACACTCCTACTACCTTGCGTGAGTCTTTGAAGCTTGTTATGAAGGTCCCTATGATAATAGGAAGGGACAAATCTCCTTCTCATCAACCTCTTCATTTCAATCCAAGTATCCACCAAAGGTTCTTCATTTCTAAGTCGCTCCTTTTGCAATTGGTTCCACCAAATAAGAGCATAATCTGTGAACTCCATGGCTGCCACCTTTACTTTCTTTTCTTCATTGTAATTGTGGCATGAGAACAACTGCTCAATCTTCATCTCCCACTCAAGATAAGCTCTGGATCACTCTTCCCCTTGAAAGGTGGAATGTTAAGCTTCACTCCCTCAATTCGGTCCTCTCTAGCATCACCTTCATTATCTCTTCTCCTCCTTCCATCAATCCTCCTTCTACCTCCATCATCATCACGATGTTCTTGATTTTCTAACCACTCAATTCTCTCATATAACTCCTCTGTATGCTCCCTCATCATCCTTTGCATTTGAGCTGTAATAGCCTCAACTAACAATCTATTGTTTCCCTGAGGAGGAGGGTACCATCACCGTTCCTGCCATAATTCAAGTAAAAAGAAAAAAAAATGAAAGCAATAGGACCTCACCACACTTCTCACGTGTTTGCACTCTTAGAGATGTATCACTCGTGTTTGTTGCTCTCTAATAGGCTTTTGTGTAAAGTGCTCTCTTGCCTTTTACCACTCAATAGCTCTCTTTAAATTCTTAATAGATTCTCCACGAACACACAAGAATACGTACTGAAGACTCAACAATGTGATGACAAACAAAAGAACAGCTAAGTGATGACAGACTAAAGACACAAAGGACTCAGCAAGACACTTCTTTCTCTTTGTTTTTTTTTTGACTTTTTTTTTGTTTTCTATTTCAATTTTTTTTTTGGTGTGGAATTTGCACTAATTGAGGACAATTGACAAATAGGTGCTGCACAAATTAGAGGAAATACAGGATGTAGAAATAAAGGACTTCAAATAAATCTAGCACCCAATTAACAAAGAAGACAAGATAAATCCAGCACCCAATTAACAAAGAGGACAAGACAAACGATGAACATAGACAATAGATAGAAAAGAAACAAAGCTGGACAAGAGAAAAAAAAAATCAGTACCAAATTATCCAACCTTAGAACTGAGCTCTGATTACCACATGATATGATCCAAACTCCATGAATCACAAGAAGGATCTACCAAGATTGGAAAACACAGATACAATCCGAAATTAACACGGCTTCGTATCTCAAGCTACAGGTCTCGGAATTCGACGATTCAAGAACGAGAAGAAAACTGACGTTCTGAAACTCAATTTAGGCTCAAGAATCATTGAAATCTGATTCGTATATCTTGAGATATGGACGAGAGTAAACAAGGCGCCACAATCAAGAGATTGATAAGCCTAGGAACGCCACAAGGATGAGCACCCTTGATAAGTTCAGAGAATTCTATGAAGAACCAAGAGAGAGCAAGTCTCACAAGCAAATATGATCTGAATCGCCTCTCCAAAAGTTAGGGTTTGCCTTTTATAATGAGCAACAACTTACAAATTTGCTTAGACCTAACCCAACAGCTTACTAATTCAGCCCAACATGGATAAAATTCATGCTCCCTCATATGGGCCTTTCAGCCCACTTAAAAAAAAACTTAATAAAAATTAAAGAAAACAACCCAAAATCCAAACTAAATTCGTATGCCCATAGGACAGCCCAAATATACTTACTACAAACTTTATTTAGTAACATAAAAAGGCTTAAAAAGATGGTGTCAGCCCATATAGCATCAGGGGTCTTCAAGTGGGGCAATGCAATGCACCATTTTGGGCTTCAAGTCTTCCAACTTAGGGGCAGCCTCAGAATTGTTGCTACAACTTGTTTTAATGCCTCCTTTGCTTTCCTAGCCCTTGATTTTGTCATAGGTCCCCCAAGTCCTTGAAGTGCCTTATTGTCCTTGCCACTAGCCGTATCCTCATCACTAATTAAAGGTTAATTAATTTCCATAATTAACCTAGGGCCAAAACCATCATTTGAAATTAATTGGAACCTAAAATTTCTTGGGGAAATTCAAACTTCATTCTAGTCTTTTTTTTTAAAGAGAAAAGAATCTGTGAATAGTATTGAATAGTGTTTCCACTATTCACATCATCTTCTTTCAAGGAGAAGTTGTCACACTCACATCACTAGTCTTGGAGGCTTTGACTCCATTAAACCTTCTCAACCACCTCTAACCTAGGGGTCTATAGTTTTAATTAACCAAATAGTGTACCTAAAGTACCTACTTGGCAACCATTAATCCTAAGCCTAATCTATGTCACACCAAAGCACACTTCTAGACCATGATTTGAGGAGATATTTCTCCTTCCCAAGGCTGCCAAAAGTGGAGCCACCCTCCCCCTAGAAATCACATAAAATTAGTCTAAGTGGTCAAGCTATCTTATGACACATGTCTTGAACACTTTCAATCAATGTTCAACTTCCAAGAAAAATGTCTTTCAAGATTCAAAGAATGATTTATATGGTCAATCAAGGTTTTCAATTCACTTCTAAAATAAAAAGAAATATGTCTTTCAAATTCAAAAAGAATGATTTTGTTTTTGTGGTCATTCAAGCTTTCTATCAAACTTTTTCAAGACACCATGTCTTACAACACCTTACCTATGCTTTGGGAATTTTAAGTCTAGAAAATTTTCTCCTCTTTTTGGGCATAGGGTGCATGGTTCCTTTAGCCCTTGGCAGCCCAAAATTTTGTGATTTTATACATTTAAAAAGGTTTGAAAATAAGCTACAATTCTAGCCATGCTTTAGGACATGCATAGTTAGACTTTTCACCATGCTTTGAATGACTAACACCATGCTTTGAACAAAGATATTTCTTTTCCCCAAAAAGGCCACCATTATTCAATTCATTTTACTTCTCTATAAATAGGTAGCTTAGGGAACTTGAAGCACCTTTGTTCATTTCACTAAAGCTTAGAGTTTAGAGCACTTTGGGGTCTTCTTTCCTCTCAAGTTTAAGAGTCCATCTTCTCCAACTTCTTCATCTTCTTCACTTCCTCTCAATCTCAAACTCTAGGTAGGGAGCTTTTCAAGAATGCTTTCTTTTATCTTAATGCTCAATGTTTGATCTTGCTTGAAAGTTGTGTTGTAGTGAGTTTCTCTCACAAGTTCATTTTGGTTTCTCCTTTTTCTTTTCCCTTTCATTTTCGGCCATAGGGCCAAGGTAAGGAGGGCTTGATGATGAGAGTTGTATGTTGATGTTTGTCACATGAACAACCTCTAAAGCTTGAGTTTTCCTAAGATAAGTTTATTATTTCCAAGTTTTGCTCAAGACATAGTTATGTTTCTCTTGAACCTTTGAAAACCCCATTTCTTTTTCCTTGAGTTTTCAGCCATGAAGGCCTTTGGGACTTGGAAAAATGGTAGCTTGATGATGAGGGCTTCATGTTGATGTAGGTCACATGAACAAAACTCTAGAGCCTAAACTTGGTTTCTAGGCCAAGTGTGTTTCGGTTTCTTTCCTTTATGTTGGTCATGAGTTTTGTTTTGATAAGAAATGTAGAGCATTGTAAAAATACTCAATGATGAGGACTTGAGATGTTGGTGTTTGAATCACCAAGATCTTGGTCCCTAGAGTTAAAAAAAAATGGTTGTTTCCTCATGATGAGGTTTCGGCCACCTCATGGTTCTTGGTGGAGGTATTGGCTCCTTTTACACAACTTAGCAACACTAGTGTTTCTTTTCTTGTGAGGATGAGTTATGGGATGAAACTTTGTTTCCTTTAAAGTCTTGCAAGAGCTCTAAACAAGATATAAAAGAAGTTGCATTCATGTTTACATTAATGCTTTGCATAGCATGTTTAATTTCAAGCCATCACTAAGCAACTTAAGGATTAAAATGAGAATGTGCATCATCACTTAAGTAATCTCAAAGCCTACCTATTTCAACCTTAAAGTTGATTGTTGATTTGGAGTGAAAACTTCAAGAGGCCTAGAGCACTAAAATAAAGAATTGAACCTTGCACCTCATGTTTATCTTTTGCCTAGCACGTTTATGTTTCAAGCTTTGCATCTCATTTTATATTTCAAGTCATCACTAAGCGCTAAGAATAAGAATGGAGATGTATTTCATATTTACTTTGTGTTATCACTTTACTTTCAAAAAGGCTATAAAATGAAATGCATAGCACGTTTATTTTGATGTTGTCACTTAAAACTTTAGAGCTCAAAGACTTGCCCCTTTCATTTTGAGAAAAGAATTAAATCAAGGAGGTACTTCCTTGAATATCATTCGGCCATGTGGTGTAAATGGCTCTAGGATGAGTTTCATTTAACTACAAGGGCCTATAATGCATGACTTAGAATTTTTCTAAGCTTAGATGCACCCAACTAAGGTTTTAAACAAGTTTTCAAGTTTTGCATCTTGATCAAGGGTAAGATTAAATGGCTACTGCCCTTGGCATTTTATGTTGAGTTTTGGCAAAATAAACTTTGATCTTATGGAGTTTTGAAGTCCCAAAAAGGTTCTAAGAGAAACTAGCAATTTATATGTTTGAAAGTAAGGTTTTTCTCATGATTTTATGCCTTAAGGGTTTCGGTTCTGCCTTAACAGTTCCAGCACCTTAAATTCTGTTTTGGGTGGTCTAAATATGTTGATTTACCTTGCCGAGTATGTGACATTTGTTCTAGACATTTAAAAGCATCATTAGTGACTTTGTTTGCCTAATATGTGAATTCTAGAACTACTAAAGAATGGCAAAGTTAGTTTCTGCCCAGCCTTGATAAAATAGTTAGAATCACATTATAATATGCCTAGATGTGCGGGAGTGACTCATAATTGGCTTAGGTATTAATTACTGCACCATAGACAAAGTCGGAAGTGAGAAAGGGCTTAAAACGCATTTTTCTAGAACACATAATTCATCAAATGTGAACAACTACATAAAGCTGTCCAACCATAATTAATTAGGAATTAGAACTTAATGGATTATGGTAATGAGGTTAATCAATCCCATCAGCATGCAAGAAAATAATGGGATAGTTTGAGGTTACCCGATTTAGAGATTTCTACCTTAAGGGATGATTATGTGTCTCGCATTTAATGATGAATTGATGTGTTAGCTCATGACATATATGGTGCCATGTAAACTATTATCCTTAAATAATAGTTTTGTACTCTTATGTTATTGCTTCTTTAAAAGACCTTAGAGATGCCGAAGTAGTAATTTTGTGTTACGCATTAATTATGCGGCATCTCAAGGTAACATGTTAAACTTAGGGTGACTTAAAATATGAGAATGTAATCCTTTGAAACCACCAAACGAAGGGTGGGGACGATGTGATTCTAGCCCCCTAAACCCGTACTTAAGGTTCGGAAGTTGACTTATCCCAAGGGATGAAGTCTAGATGCTAGTGACGACTAGTGTGGTATGAGCTCATAACCTAGAGATTTCTCAAAAGGGAGAAAGATTAGGGCCCCAGTTAAGTAAAGGTTCTTATGTCACCTAAGTAACCAAGTTATATGCTTCATCATGGAGGACCTACTTGAGTGCCTACTCCAGACGCACTTCGTCCATGGATTGGTTACGTCCGCCTTACCCATGGCATTAGCTTTAGGATAGAGGGTAGTCCTTAGTGCACGCACTACACATAGAACGGATAAACTTTCTTTTGTATTGAGGTTATCCACTTTAGATGTCCTTGGGAGGGGGTGTTCCTTTTATGATTTCTGGTTCTGTGGTTTTTATTTACATGTATTTCTTATTTCAGTTGTATGCTGCATCATATCATGTACTCGAAGAGTCTGTAGGGTAGGCATATTATTATGTATGAAGTATTTCAATGTGATGTTATATTTGATCTGGAGCCACTTCTATGTTTATATTTCTGCCCTTTATGATCCAAACCAATCAGTACACGGCTTTTTTTTTTTTAAAAAAAAGTGGCTCATATTTTCTTTAAGTTATTTCTCTTTCTCATAAAAGAACAGGATAGTAAGTAATGACTGATATTTGACCTAAGTACTTACTAGTAGTTTTGGGTCAGATGTTAGGTTGTTACAAGATAACTAAGTGTAATTCTATTAAAACATATTACAAGTAAACATAAAGTTTATTAAACATACAGCTAAAATACATAAGGAAGCTCCTCTATGAGCTTTAGTACATATCTATCTTCTAATACATTTACATACATACTCATTTCACTAAGACGGCAGAATAAAACGGTAACTACATTGCAATCCTACACTCCTTTGCATAGCAGCGTCATCATCATCTGGCTTAACCTGGAGGCGGACACGGAAACAAACACATAGGGGTGATAATTTTTAAAATTCTCAGTATGGCAACTCCAATTTCACAATCATAATGTCATCGTCATCGCCCAGCCACTTTGGTTTATTAAGAAAATGTGAGCATGCGACATATATCAAAGATTCATTTTTAATGTTCAAAAACCATTCGAAGTGGGTTTCTTTTAGTATTTCATCACTTCAAGCATATATCTCATCACATTCCAACAATTACTAAGTTACACAAGGTAGACAATTCAAAATAAAATAAGTAGCATATAATACATGTAACGCCAATTTTCGCTAAACTTTCAAAATGACCAAAATGCCCTGAGGTCGTTTTCACCCGAAACACTGGGACGGCCGGCTTGGGCCATCCCCATAGGGTTCATATGTTATATGAAGGGGATTGTTTGAGTGCGAATGCCTAACGGAGCAGAAAAACCTCATTTATGAGATCTCTGTGAACGACCAAATACCAGGAAGAATTAAGGCAGTTTTAAGTTTCGTTTGACCGGACTTCGTCCGAGGTTTAAAACAATGATTTTAAGGCATGAACTATGTTTACTTAAGTCCGGGAGGTCCCGGGCAAGTTTGGTAAAATTACGATTTTGCCCTTGCATATCGCATTTTTAGCTTAATGAGCTGTTACTCTAAAACCTAAGCAATATTAGGCTCTAATTAAAGGTTAATTAATTTCCATAATTAACCTAGGGCCAAAACCATCATTTGAAATTAATTGGAACCTAAAATTGCTTGGGAAAATTCAAACTTCATTCTAGTCTCTTTCTTTAAAAAGAAAAAGAATCTGTGAATAGTGTTGAATAGTGTTTCCACTATTCACGTCATCTTCTTTCAAGGAGAAGTTGTCACACTCACATCACTAGTCTTGGAGGCTTTGACTCCATTAAACCTTCTCAACCACCTCTAACCTAGGGGTCTATAGTTTTAATTAACCAAATAGTGTACCTAGAGTACCTACTTGACAACCATCAATCCTAAGCCTAATCTATGTCACACCAAAGCACACTTCTAGACCATGATTTGAGGAGATATTTCTCCTTCCCAAGGCTGCCAAAGTGGCGCCACCCTCCCCTAGAAATCACATAAAATTAGTCTAAGTGGTCAAGCTATCTTATGACACATGTCTTGAACACTTTCAATCAATGTTCAACTTCCAAGAAAAATGTCTTTCAAGATTCAAAGAATAATTTATATGGTCAATCAAGGTTTTCAATTCACTTCTAAAATAAAAAGAAATATGTCTTTCAAATTCAAAAAGAATGATTTGTTTTTGTGGTCATTCAAGCTTTCTATCAAACTTTTTTCAAGACAACATGTCTTACAACACCTTACCTATGCTTTGGGAATTTAAGTCTAGAAAATTTTCTCTCCTCTTTTTGGGCATAGGTCACGGTTCCCTTAGCCTTGGCAGCCCAAAATTTTGTAATTTTATACATTTAAAAAGGTTTGAAAATAAGCTACAATTCTAGCCATGCTCTAGGACATGCATAGCTAGACTTTTCACCATGCTTTGAATGACTAACACCATGCTTTGAACAAAGACATTTCTTTTCCCCAAAAAGGCCACCATTATTTAATTCATTTTACTTCTCTATAAATAGGTAGCTTAGGGAACTTGAAGCACCTTTGTTCATTTCACTAAAGCTTAGAGTTTAGAGCACTTTGGGGTCTTCTTTCCTCTCAAGTTTAAGAGTCCATCTTCTTCACTTCCTCTCAATCTCAAACTCTAGGTAGGGAGCTTTTCAAGAATGCCTTCTTTTATCTTAATGCTCAATGTTTGATCTTGCTTGAAAGTTGTGTTGTAGTGAGTTTCTCTCACAAGTTCATTTGATTTTCTCCTTTTTCTTTCCCTTTCATTTTCGGCCTTAGGGCCAAGATAAGGAGGGCTTGATGATGAGAGTTGTATGTTGATGTTTGTCACATGAACAACCTCTAAAGCTTGAGCTTTCTTAAGATAAGTTTATTATTTCCAAGTTTTTCTCAAGATATAGTTATGTTTCTCTTGAACCTTTGAAAACCCCATTTCTTTTTCTTGAGTTTCGGCCATGAAGGCCTTTGGGACTTGAAAAAATGGTAGCTTGATGATGAGGGCTTCATGTTGATGTAGGTCACATGAACAAAACTCTAGAGCCTAAACTTGGTTTCTAGGCCAAGTGTGTTTTGTTTCTTTCCTTTATGTTGGTCATGAGTTTTGTTTTGTTAAGAAATGTAGAGCATTGTGAAAATACTCAATGATGAGGGCTTAGATGTTGGTGTTTGAATCACCAAGATCTTAGTCCCTAGAGTTCAAAAAAAAAGAATATATATGGTTGCTTCCTCATGATGAGGTTTCGGCCACCTTATGGTTCTTGGTGGAGGTATTGGCTCTTTGTACATAACTTAGCAACACTAGTGTTTTCTTTTCTTGTGAGGATGAGTTATGGATGAAACTTTGTTTCCTTTAAAGTCTTGCAAGAGCTCTAAACAAGACATAAAAGAAGTTGCATCCATGTTTATTTTTATGCTTTGCATAGCATGTTTAATTTCAAGCCATCACTAAGCAACTTAAGGATTAAAATGAGAATGTGCATCATCACTTAATTAATCTCAAAGCCTACCTATTTCAACCTTAAAGTTGATTGTTGATTTGGAGTGAAAACTTCAAGAGGCCTAGAGCACTAAAATAAAAAATAGAACCTTGCACCTCATGTTTATCTTTTGCCTAGCACGTTTATGTTTCAAGCTTTGCATCTCATTATATTTCAAGTCATCACTAAGTGCTAAGAATAAGAATGGAGATGCATTTCATATTTACTTTGTGTTATCACTTTACTTTCTAAAAGGCTATAAAATGAAACGCATAGCACGTTTATTTTAATGTCGTCACTTAAAATTTTAGAGCTCAAAGACTTGCCCCTTTCATTCTAAGAAAAGAATTAAATCAAGGAGGTACTTCCTTGAATATCATTTGGCCATGTGGTGTAAATGGCTCTAGGATGAGTTTCATTTAACTACAAGGGCCTATAATGCATGACTTAGAATTTTTCTAAGCTTAGATGCACCCAACTAAGGTTTTAAACAAGTTTTCAAGTTTTGCATCTTGATCAAGGGTAAGATTAAATGGCTACTGCCCTTGGCGTTTTATGTTGAGTTTTGGCAAAATAAACTTTGACCTTATGGAGTTCTGAAGTCCTAAAAAGGTTCTTGATATGATCCAAACTCCATGAATCACAAGAAGGATCTACCAAGATTGGAAAACAGGATACAATCCGAAATTAACACGGCTTCGTATCTCAAGCTACAGGTCTGGAATTCAACGATTCAAAAACGAAGAAAACTGACGTTCTGAAACTCAATTTAGGCTCAAGAATCATTGAAATCTGATTCGTATATCTTGAGATATGGACGAGAGTAAACAAGGCGCCACAATCAAGAGATTGATAAGCCTAGGAACGCCACAAGGATGAGCACCCTTGATAAGTTCAGAGAATTCTATGAAGAACCAGAGAGAGCAAGTCTCACAAGCAAATATGATCTGAATTGCCTCTCCAAAAGTTAGGGTTTGCCTTTTATAATGAGCAACAACTTACAAATTTGCTTAGACCTACCCAACAGCTTACTAATTCAGCCCAACATGGATAAAATTCATGCTCCCTCATATGGGCCTTTCAGCCCACTTAAAAAAAAACTTAATAAAAATTAAAGAAAACAACCCAAAATCCAAGCTAAATTCGTATGCCCATAGGACAGCCCAAATATACTTATTACAAACTTTATTTAGTAACATAAAAAGGCTTAAAAAGATGGTGTCAGCCCATATAGTATCAGGGGTCTTCAAGTGGGGCAATGCAATGCACCATTTTGGGCTTCAAGTCTTCCAACTTAGGGGCAGCCTCCAGAATTGTTGCTACAACTTGTTTTAATGCCTCCTTTGCTTTCCTAGCCCTTGATCTTGTCATAGGTCCCCCAAGTCCTTGAAGTGCCTTATTGTCCTTGCCACTAGCCGTGTCCTCATCATCCCCTCCCTCTTGAAGAGGATTTGACCTCAAATCCAAGGCCTCATCACCTGCATCAAAAGAGACAAATCAGCAACATTAAAAGTGGCACTGATATTATACTCACCAGGCAAATCAATTTTGTAAGCATTGTCATTGATCCTTTCTAACACTTGGAAAGGACCATCCCCTCTAGGTTGGAGTTTGGACTTTCTTTGTTCAGGGAACCTCTCTTTCCTCATGTGCACCCAAACCCAATCTCCAGGTTCAAATACAACTTTCTTTCTTCCCTTGTTTGCTTGTTTGGCATAGCTCTCAATTTTCTTCTCAATTTGAGCTTTCACACGCTCATGCAGCTTTCTCACATAGTCAGCCTTAGCCTGTGCATCCTTATGCTTAAAAACGGTAATGTTAGGCATAGGTAATAGATCAAGTGGTGTCATAGGGTTAAATCCATACACAATTTCAAATGGTGAACAATTAGTTGTGCTATGGACAGCCCTATTATAAGCAAATTCTACATGAGACAAACATTCTTCCCAAGACTTAAGATTTTTCTTTAAAAGTCCTAAGCAAGGTGCCTAAAGTCCTATTCACTACCTCAGTTTGCCCATCAGTTTGTGGGTGACAAGTAGTAGAGAAAGTAATTTAGTACCAAGCTTACCCACAAAGTTCTCCAAAAGTGACTTAGGAACTTAGTGTCCCTATCACTTACAATGCTCCTAGGTAGCCCATGGAGTCTCACCACTTCCCTAAAATAAGTCAGCTACATGGCAAGCATCATCAACCTTTTTGCAAGGTATAAAATGTGCCATTTTTGAAAACCTGTCCACAACCACAAAAATAGAATCCTTGCCATTCTTTGTTCTAGGCAGCCCCAAAACAAAGTCCATAGATATATCAATCCACGGAAAATCAGAACAGGTAGAGGAGTATATAAACCATGTGGCATCACTTTTGATTTTGCCTTTTTACAAACAATGCAATGCTCACAATATTTATGCACATCATGTTTCATATGGGGCCAATAAAAATGTTCATGCAATATGTCCAAAGTTTTATGCACCCCAAAATGTCCCATTAATCCCCCCTCATGTGCCTCTTTCACAAGCAAATTTCTTATGGAACACTTAGGCACACACAATCTTTTTTCTTTAAACAAAAATCCATTGTACCTATAGTAACCATTTTGAGACACATTTTCACAAGCAGCATATATCTCTGAAAATTCAGCATCATGCAAATACATTTCTCTCAAAGTCTCAAGCCCAAAAATTTTTGTTTCAAGAGTAGAAAGTAATGCATGCCTCCTAGATAAAGCATCAGCCACTATGTTCCCCTTCCCCTTTTTATACTTAATGACATATGGAAATTGTTCCAAAAACTCAACCCATTTGGCATGCCTTTTATTTAGCTTGCCTTGTCCTTTCAAGTATTTTAGGGACTCATGATCACTATGAATTACAAATTCTTTGGGGAACAAATAATGCTGCCAAGTTTTCAAAGCACGCACTAAGGCATACAATTCCTTATCATAAGTGGTATAGTTTAGGGCAGCCCCATTTAACTTCTCACTAAAATAAGCAATCGGATGGCCTTCTTGCATCAAAACAGCCCCAATGCCCACGTTTGATGCATCACATTCAAGTTCAAAAGATTTACCAAAATTGGGCAAAGCAAGAATGGGTGCATTAGTTAGCCTATGCTTAAGGGCAGCAAAGGCTTGCTCTTGTTTCTCTCCCCATTTGAAACCCACATGCTTTTTAACTATCTCATTAAGAGGCGCAGCCAAGGTGCTAAAGTCCCTAACAAACCTCCTATAGAAACTAGCTAAACCATGGAAACTCCTCACTTCACTCACATTCTTAGGCGTAGGCCACTCTTGAATGGCCTTAACCTTTTCCTCATCAACTTGCACTCCTTTTGCACTCACAACAAAGCCTAAGAACACCACATGATCGGTGCAAAAAGTGCATTTCTCAAGATTAGCATACAATTTTCTGTTCTAAGCACATGCATGACGGCCCTCAAATGTTCAATATGCAAGTCAAAACTAGTGCTATAAATCAGAATGTCATCAAAGTAAACAACAACAAACTTGCCAATAAAATCTCTTAAGACATGGTTCATTAATCTCATAAAAGTGCTTGGGGCATTAGTTAGCCCGAAAGGCATAACCAGCCACTCATACAAACCATACTTAGTTTTAAAGGCAGTTTCCATTCATCCCTTCCCTTATCCTAATCTGATGATACCCACTTTTTAAATCAATTTTAGAAAAATAACAGGCACCATACAGTTCATCAAGAAGGTCATCTAACCTGGGAATAGGATGTCGGTACTTGACTGTGATGTTGTTGATTGCTCTACATCACTGCACATCCTCCAAGTCCCATCCTTTTAGGCACCAAATTCCTGAACAGCACACGGACTCAAGCTTTCTTGCACCCAACCTTTTGTCATCAACTCCTCAACTTGCTTTTGTATTTCTTTGGTCTCTTGAGGATTGCTCCTATAAGCTGGTCGATTAGGTAAAGATGCACCAGGGATGAGATCAATATGATGCTCAATCCCTCTCAAAGGTGGCAATCCACTTGGAACCTCCTTTGGAAACACGTCCTTGTATTCCTGCAAAAGAGACTTAACACTAGTAGGGGCAACACTTTTATTAGAGTTATCAGTAGTTAAAACATTTTTCTTGCAATAAAGTAAATAAAGTGGCTTGTTGGCAAGCAGCAGCTTCTTCACCTCACTTTCTTTTACTAAACAACTCTTTTTTCTCTCAAGTGTTTCACTCAATCCCACAAGTGTTTCACTCTTTTTCTTCCACTCTTCTTTTTATCAAGTGTTTCACTCTTTTGTGTGTCACTCATCTCTTTTCTCTCTTGCACTCTCTTTTCTCTCAATTTTATTTGATCCTCACACACCTCTCTAGGAGATAAAGGTTTGAGTACAATTTTCCTCCCATTATGCATGAAAGAAATCTTGTTTGTGAACCCATCATGAACAGCTTTGGTGTCATATTGCCACGGCCTCCCTAAGAGAATATGACTTGCCTCCATTGGAACCACATCACACATCACTTTGTCATTGTATTGTCCCATGGAAATGTGCAGCTCCACTTGCTTGCTCACGGTCATCTCTCCATCTTCACTAAGCCATTGGAGTTTGTATGGCCTAGGATGTGGCTTGGTCTCCAAGTTTAATTTGGACACTAATCTTGAACTGGCCACATTGGTGCAACTCCCTCCATCCACAATCAAAGAACATAGTTTCCCATTGATTGAACACCTAGAGTGAAAAATGTTCTCTCTTTGGGAATCATCAAGTGATTGCATCTGACTTCCAAGCAACCTCCTAATCATCAATAAATCTCCTTCTTTGGCCTCCACAATGATCTCTTCATCTACCTCTTCCTCTTCCTCGGCTTCACTAGCTGAAGACTCACTAGTAATTTCTCCATTCTCCTTAAGTAACATAGTCTTCTTGGTTGGACATGCCGAAGCTATGTGACCTCTCCCTAAACACTTGAAGCATTTTATCTCACTACTCCTTGTTTTTTTAGGGTCTCATTGGGCTTGAATTGAGTCCTTTGAGGTGCAGCCATGGTATTGTTTGAAGAAGTACCTCCCTCCTTCTTATTTCTTTCATTCCAATTTGAAGAATTGAAATTAGAAGAATTCCTTCTCATGGTACCTTTTCTCTTAAGTTGCTGCTCCACTTTGGTAGCTTGGTGTACCAAGTCTTCCAACTCCACATAATTTTGTAGCTCAACCACATCTCTAATGTCATTATTTAGCCCATTCAAAAAGCGTGCCATAGTAGCCTCCCTATCTTCATTCACATTGGCTCTAATCAAAGACACCTCCATCTCCTTGTAATATTCATCAACACTCCTACTACCTTGCGTGAGTCTTTGAAGCTTGTTATGAAGGTCCCTATGATAATAGGAAGGGACAAATCTCCTTCTCATCAACCTCTTCATTTCAATCCAAGTATCCACCAAAGGTTCTTCATTTCTAAGTCGCTCCTTTTGCAATTGGTTCCACCAAATAAGAGCATAATCTGTGAACTCCATGGCTGCCACCTTTACTTTCTTTTCTTCATTGTAATTGTGGCATGAGAACAACTGCTCAATCTTCATCTCCCACTCAAGATAAGCCTCTGGATCACTCTTCCCTTGAAAGGTGGAATGTTAAGCTTCACTCCCTCAATTCGGTCCTCTCTAGCATCACCTTCATTATCTCTTCTCCTCCTTCCATCAATCCTCCTTCTACCTCCATCATCATCACGATGTTCTTGATTTTCTAACCGCTCAATTCTCTCATATAACTCCTCTGTATTCTCCCTCATCATCCTCTGCATTTGAGCTGTAATAGCCTCCACTAACAATCTATTGTTTCCCTGAGGAGGAAGGTCACCATCACCTGTTCCTGCCATAATTCAAGTAAAGAAAACGAAAGTGAAAGCAATAGGACCTCACCACACTTCTCACGTGTTTACACTCTTAGAGATGTATCACTCGTGTTTGTTGCTCTCTAATAGGCTTTTGTGTAAAGTACTCTCTTGCCTTTTACCACTCAATAGCTCTCTTGAAATTCTTAATAGATTCTCCACAAACACACAAGACTACTTACTGAAAACTCAACAATGTGATGACAAACAAGAGAACAGCTAAGTGATGACAGATCGAAGACACAACAAACTCAGCAAGACACGTAGGAACTTTATCAATCAAGCACTGTGCACTGAATTTATAGAAAGAAAAAAAAATAGCTGCTGTTTTCTTTGTTAAACTTCTTTCTCTTTGTTTTTTTTTTTGACTCTTTTGTTTTCTATTTTCAATCTTTTTTTTTTTTGTACTTTTGCTTCTAACTCAACAGTTAATAACAGCAAGCTGATGTAGAATTTCAGAAGAAAAAAAAAATGCTGGAATTTGCACTAATTGAGAACAATTGACAAATAGGTGCTGCACAAATTATAGGAAAATAAAGGACTGCAGAAATGTAATTGACTTTAAATAAATCCAGCACCCAATTAACAAAGAAGACAGGACAAACAATTGAACATAGACAATAGACAGAAAAGAAACAAAGCAGGACAAGAGAAAAGTAAAATAAAATCAGTACCAAATTATCCAACCTTAGAACTGAGCTCTGATTACCACATGATATGATCCAAACTCCATGAATCACAAGAAGGATCTACCAAGATTGGAAAACACAGATACAATCCGAAATTAACACGGCTTCGTATCTCAAGCTACAGGTCTCGGAATTCAACGATTCAAAAACGAGAAGAAAACTGACGTTCTGAAACTCAATTTAGGCTCAAGAATCATTGAAATCTGATTCGTATATCTTGAGATATGGACGAGAGTAAACAAGGCGCCACAATCAAGAGATTGATAAGCCTAGGAACGCCACAAGGATGAGCACCCTTGATAAGTTCAGAGAATTCTATGAAGAACCAAGAGAGAGCAAGTCTCACAAGCAAATATGATCTGAATTGCCTCTCCAAAAGTTAGGGTTTGCCTTTTATAATGAGCAACAACTTACAAATTTGCTTAGACCTAACCCAACAGCTTACTAATTCAGCCCAACATGGATAAAATTCATGCTCCCTCATATGGGCCTTTCAGCCCACTTAAAAAAAAACTTAATAAAAATTAAAGAAAACAACCCAAAATCCAAGCTAAATTCGTATGCCCATAGGACAGCCCAAATATACTTATTACAAACTTTATTTAGTAACATAAAAAGGCTTAAAAAGATGGTGTCAGCCCATATAGCATCAGGGGTCTTCAAGTGGGGCAATGCAATGCACCATTTTGGGCTTCAAGTCTTCCAACTTAGGGGCAGCCTCCAGAATTGTTGCTACAACTTGTTTTAATGCCTCCTTTGCTTTCCTAGCCCTTGATCTTGTCATAGGTCCCCCAAGTCCTTGAAGTGCCTTATTGTCCTTGCCACTAGCCGTGTCCTCATCAGTTCTAAGAGAAACTAGCAAGTTATATGTTGAAAGTAAGGTTTTTCTCATGATTTTATGCCTTAAGGGTTTCGGTTCTGCCTTAACAGTTCCAGCACCTTAAATTCTGTTTTGGGTGGTCTAAATATGTTGATTTACCTTGCTAAGTATGTGATATTTGTTCTAGACTTTTAAAAGCATCATTAGTGACGTCGTTTGCCTAATATGTGAATTCTAGAACTACTAAAGAATGGCAAAGTTAGTTTCTGCCCAGCCTTGATAAAATAGTTAGAATCACATTATAATATGCCTAGATGTGCGGGAGTGACTCATAATTGGCTTAGGTATTAATTACTGCACCATGACAAAGTGGAAGGAGAAGGGCTTAAAACGCATTTCTAGAACACATAATTCATCAAACGTGAACAACTACATAAGCTGTCCAACCATAATTAAATAGGAATTAGAACTTAATGGATTATGGTAATGAGGTTAATCAATCCCATTAGCATGTAAGAAAACAATGGGATAGTTTGAGGTTACCAATGAGAGATTTCTGCCTTAAGGGATGATTATGTGTCTCGCATTTAATGATGAATTGATGTGTTATCTCATGACATATATGGTGCCATGTAACTATTATCCTTAAATAATAGTTTTGTACCCTTACGTTATTGCTTCTTTAAAAGACCTTAGAGATGCCGAAGTAGTAATTTTTGTGTTACGCATTAATTATGCAGCATCTCACAGTAACATGTTAAACTTAGGGTGACTTAAGATATGAGAAATGTAATCCTTTGAAACCACCAAACGAAGGGTGGGGACGATGTGATTCTAGCCCCCTAAACCCGTACTTAAGGTCGGGAAGTTGACTTATCCCAAGGGATGAAGTCTAATGCTAGTGACGACTAGTGTGGTATGAGCTCATAACCTAGAGATTTCTCAAAAGGGAGAAAGATTAGGGCGGCCCAGTTAAGTAAAGGTTCTTATGTCACCTAAGTAACCAAGTTATATGATTTATGTTCCATGTAACGAAGTTATATGATTTATGTTCCATGTAACAAAGTTATATGCTTTATGTTCCATGTACCCAGTTATATGCTTTATGTCCTATGTACCCAGTGGCATGATTTACGTTCTATAATTCAAGTATATAGCTTATGTAACACAAGTGCCATGTTAAAAAGAATGGATTCTCGGAAATTGAGATTTTAGAAAACTCATAATTGAACCAATATAAGTCCATGGTTTTATAAATAACAGAACCCTAGAGACGTAGATGATGACACATAGAATAGGAGGAAAACCCTCCTGAGTTTCTTTAGCAAGAAAACTCACTCCCTCTATCTCTTTCCATTACGTCTTCAGATCGAGATGGCGACCTTCGTCCTATTCATTGACACGGACATGGGAGATCCACCATGACCCAGAGCTTGGGTCATTTCATTTTGAGGGCTCTTGCACCGTTCGTGTGTTCGCATTTCTTGGACGACCTCTCTCATCCGGTAGATAGCTACCTCTTTACCCGACGTCTCCTTATGATGATGCGATGATTTTTGAGCACGCCGTACGCCTGATGAGAGGATTCTACGGACTCTCCCAAGTTCGGAAGGGTCCCGAGTACGTGCCCTCACTCAGCACTCGGAGGAGGATCCCTCAAAGGACTCTACCCCCACTCACGCATATGCCCATGGGTAGTGAGGAGACGGTGACTCAGCCTGGAGAGCCCGGTCCTGGTCCACGGCCTCGGCGTAGGGGAAATGTCCAGCCTTCCCCATGCGGGCTCCAGAGCTTCATCATGGAGGACCTACTCGAGTGCCTACTCCAGACGCACTTCGTCCATGGATTGGTTACGTCCGCCTTACCCATGGCATTAGCTTTAGGATAGAGGGTAGTCCTTAGTGCACGCACTACATGTAGAACGGATAAACCTTCTTTTGTATTGAGGTTATCCACTTTAGATGTTCTTGGGAGGGGATGTTCCTTTTATGATTTCTGGTTCTGTGGTTTCTATTTACATGTATTTCCGGTTTCAGTTGTATTTGCATCATCTCATGTACTTGAAGAGTCCTACCATAGGGTAGGCATACTATTATGTATGAAGTATTTCAATGTGATGTTATATTTGATCTGGAGCCACTTCTATGTTCATATTTCTGCACTTTATAATCCAAACCGATAAGATACGCGCGGCTTCTATTTTAAAAAAAAATGGCTCGTATTTTCTTTAAGTTGTTTTCTTTCTCATAAAAGAACCATGATAGTAAGTAATGACTGATATTTGACCTAAGTACTTACTAGTAGTATTGGACGATGTTAGGTTGTTACAATACATGCAATGAATTTATCTCAATGTGACATGGTATCACTTATGGCCACAAAGATCAAATCAGTGCATTTTCTCTTTCATTGACATAGGAAAGACTTAGTTTACCCAACGGGTAATTTAATGGACAATTCCACAATAGATCCGTTTATACCCAACGAGTATTTATGGTGGATCACACTATTGCAAATGACAGCCTTTAAGGACTGAGCTCATTTCTATACGTGGTCATCGAACTTCATTTTTCCATTTCCAAATCTTACACAGATCTATTCCTAGCCATACGTCTCCGACTCAAATAAATTTTGGGAAGTTTGCTACTTCGCCTTCCTTATTCAATCTAAGTCTTGTTTCTATTTTGTCCATATGTCAGAACATGCACAATTTAAATTTATACATCCTTATAATGGCATCATATACTTTTCTCTTTTCTCAAATGCATACATAGGCCACATATAGGCAATCATTCACAATGAAATTCTCATCTTTTTCTCATACTTTAATCTTTAAAATCCATAGCATGCATTTACATGTCATAAGTCACATGGCCAAACACTTAATATCAAATACTCATGTCATATTAGAAGCCAAAGTGCCATTACATTCTCAATTCAAAGCAATGTTCCATTCCCAGCACAATGGGTAGAGTTCCTGTCCTAGGCACAACATTTCATTATCATATCAAACAGCCATTTCAAGAGTCACAAAAATTCTGTATGACACTTAAATGTGTTTAGAATAACCTGTAAAAATTGCAGGACAAACACAGCTCTATAGCTACCTCAGTAAAATGTACAAATTTAGTGGCCAGGGGCCACCAATTCTAGAACAGAATCGAGTTCCCCTAATTTTTAACCCCTGCAAATGATTGAATTAATTCACAATAAAATTCACAGTAACACTTCAATATGTTAGTAACTTCGTGTAAAAATTTCAAAGGCTAATTCAATCATTTGCTATGATAATAAATTCGGACAAGTTTACTGCTTCAGTTTCAACAATCAGGACAGCATCTGCCTCATTTCGGTTTCTAATTTTTCTGAGGCATCAAACCTTAATTGAATTAATTCACAATAAAATTCACAGTAACACTTCAATATGTTAGTAACTTCGTGTAAAAATTTCAAAGGCTAATTCAATCATTTGCTATGATAATAAATTGGACAAGTTTACTGCTTCAGTTTCAACAATTAGGACAGCATCTGCCTCATTTCGGTTTCTAATTTTTCTTGAGGCATCAAACCTTAAAACTAACACCCAAGAAAATTCATGTAGTTATTTTAAGGGTTCTTTCAACATATAATTTTTATAGATAATGAAAACACCCACAAATATACCAGAAAATTAACAAGCTGCCTATAGGACAACAGAAATTCAGAAACCTAGTCCAAACTTATTTTGATAAAAACCCTCTTTTAACACCATTCAAACACACCACCAAAAAATCACACATCAATTTCAACATAATATCAACCAAAACAACCAGAAATTTCAGGCCTAGGTCATGCCAAAACATATCAGAAAAATTTGACAAAGAAAGGCAACAGAAACCCTACTTTGAGTAACCTATTAGCTCCTTGGCTTCAAGATTAACCAAGCTTGCTTCCTTCTCCTCCAAAGCTCCCAATCCAACTTCAAACCCCTTTGATATCAGTGAGGTGTGAGGTACAAGACAAGGTTTTGATAAGGAATGGAAATTTTGTTCGGTTAGATTATAGAGAATTAGGTGTAGAACATGTTTTGTGAAGAGATCTTGAGGTTTAGGCTCCAAGTTTGTTAATGGAGTTTGAGAGGAAGAACAATGGAGGAGAGCTTCTTGGAGTGTGCTGGACGAAATTTTGATGCAAGGAAATGATAAGATATTGATTTTATGAGTTTATGACAAAATACATAATAATTTGAAGTACAAAATGTTCTTTTTCTTAAAGATAAATGTAGTAAATTTTTGTAAGCATCCTATTGGTCCTAATAAAGGGGCAATGGTGTGGCTTCTTCTAAGCCACACAGTTGTCTAGTTAGGTGGCAAACTTTCATTGAAAGTTTCATTTGATGTAGAACTCACACTGAAATCTCACCGAACGGGTAAACACGTGATTAAACGATATTGTCCGAAAATTAATTTTAAGTATAAAATTATCATTCCTATCTATTTCTAACCTTATTCCCATGTTTTCCTAATTTCGGGCACCTCGAGGCCCGAATCTAGGTTTAGTTGTCAGGCAGGAGTGGGCCCGCAAGGTTACTATTCATCGGCCTGAAATTTTTTTTTTTTCCGTGGGCCGCCCTCATCATTGCCAAACTATTATATTTTTAAAATTATGACTAACAAAGCTCAAATTAATTTTTAAGTAATTTTAGGGTGTTACAAGTATCACAAGTAAAGTTTTAGAAAATGGAAGCATTTCAAGAATGCCATTTCGGCCTTGTGATGATGATGATGAACTTGAGATGAGTTCATCTAATCATAAGTGCCCATAGCCTATGTCTTGGAAATTTTTCTAAGCTTAGGTGAACTTAAAGAACATTGTGAACAAGATTTTATGTTTTAAATCTATTTCATGAACAAAATAAATTAGCTACTGACCTCACCTAAATTTATATGATTTTAATGAGATAAATTGGTTTCTAAAAGAGTTTTGAGTTCCTAAAATTGTTCAAGAGAAAACTAGCAACTCATATGCATTTAAATCACGAAATAATGTGATTATGTGAGCTATATCTATTCGGTTCTGCCTTGGTTGTTTGGCCACTGTATTAATTCTGTTTTGTGGTGTTAAAGTGTGTAAAATTATGTTTGACTGAAGCAAGGAATGATTTAGGGAAGTTAGGAAAGAACAAATAACTAGAAAGGACTAAAAATGAGAATTCTAGAACACTTAGATACAAGAAATGCAAATTCTGTTCCAGCATAATTGAACTTAAGGAAAATGGTTTGTAATTAGTGGATATGTGTAGGAATCCCTCATAATTGGTTTAGGAATTGAATATAGAGCCTTAGGTGAAGACGGAACTTAGAAAGGGTCAAAGAAGTAGATTCTTAAAACCCGTAATCGAACAATAATCATTGTAATTGATTTATGCAATGCTATTTGGAGGTGTTAGTAAGCATAAAAATTAGAGAGAATTGCAAGTAATAATCCTTTAGGTATATCGAGGTTTATAATGAGCATTAGGATAATCAGAACACAAGATTAAGACTCGTAAATGTCAAGGCATAAGACATTGCGAGGTAGGAGACATAATGTGAGTAAGCGATCGAATGAACGAGTGTGTTTATGTTATCCTGAAAGTATTAATGTTATGTGCATAAGATTGTGTGAACTTAGGACAAATTGATGTGGTAATACGGCATGCTATGATTGAGATGCATATGAATATAAGATGATGATGAAATGAATGAATATGCTTATATGGCTTTTAAAGATTGATTGATTGAGATATTGAATGAGATGGCATGAGTTGAATAAGTTATGTGGCATGACTCAAATTTGAGGAAATTCGGTGTAAGCGGTCATGCTCGGATTTTCATCAAGTTTGAGGGACTTAAAAAGTTTTGAAAAAAAAATTTATATGTGACATGCAGAGATGCATTTCTCCTACTACGATGAGGAGAAAGTAAACCTGTTGGGGGTATGGATGTTGAGCCATACCAAAGAAGACAATGTCATTGGTCTTAACCAGTTGATGTGTTTCAAAAGGAAAAAGTCCAATGATGGGTGATCCAAGAAAGAAATATGATTCCTCTTTTCCCATGTAAATCTAGTGACGACTAGTTAAGTTTGAGCTCATTCCTAGGCGATAGGTGATTCAGAGTTTTGGTGACCATGTTAAAATCGGGGACGGCATGTTGGTTGGATTTTCTGTGATGAGTATGAGGGTGGAAAAGTTAAGAAAGAACTCGAAGAGTTCAATTATGATAAAGTAAAAGATACATATACATATGCCACATCATTGTCCTGTTGATGCCTTTTATCTAATTATGTGAGATGTGTTATTTATACTATTAGGTATTGCCATGCATACTGAGATATCTGCTGCATTCATGTCATTAAGACCCATGCTAAAAGACACCCACTTTGGATAATAGGATTTGAGAAACTTAAAATTGAACCTTATGCATGCACACTTCTTTTATAATAAAAATCGAAGTGGTTGGGGAAGATGACGATGACACTTGTGTTAAACTCGGAGCCCTCCTGAGAATCTTAAATAAGTTTCTCACCCTCTTGTTTCTTAAGATGTCGTCTCCAGACGGGAATGATGCGAATCATTTGTGATCTTTCTTGAGGCATTAGTGTATGGATCACCTTATCTAGTCAAATCAAGAGGTCGCAGCGGAAGCAAGAAGACTAGACTAGCCTTGTTAAAGTCATGTTTTGCATTAGATAAACTTGCCAGATGTATTTAGTATCTTAAGGTGTCCTTATATTTATAAGGACATCGCTATTATGTTATGATTATGATATGATACTATAATTTGTGTTTTGTGTTGTGACTACTCTGTGGTTTATTTATGATTGTTATGATGACATGTATTTGGTTGCTATGTCTTGTGTGTATTAATCAGTATCTACACGCAAGCGCGGCTCGCATTTTAAGTTTTGGGTTAAAAAAAAATTAGTCATATTTTCCTTACTCGTATTTCAAAAGATAAGTCAAGATCTGAAACAAAGGCGTAACAACTAATAACTAACCGAAGTGCGAATTGAGCGTATGAGGTTAAAAGTTAGGGTGTTACAAATAAGGTGACATAAAACATATGGAAGTGATCTTCTAGACTCCAGAATTAAAGGTTAGGAGAGGTGATCTAATAAAGGTGATCCTTTAGACTCCAAGAATTAATGGTTATGAAAGGTGATCCTATACCCCCTAACCCACTCCTGGGAGTTAGGAATTTGCTTATATATAGGATAAGTGTAGACTAGTTACGACTAGTTAGGCATGAGCTCATGACCTAGAACTCTCAAGAGGAGAGAGTATTAGGGTGGCCGCATAAAAGATAATAAGAAAGTTAAATCACCTAAGAGAGTAAAGAGGAAAGATTATATTAAAATGAATTATGTTCCTTATGTTATTATAATTCATTCAAGTCTTATGGTATGTTGCATAAGCATTGACATGCATTTCATAATATGGTATATTGCATTCATGACATTAAGATTCATGCTAAAAGACACGTGCCTTGGATAATGGTATTTGAAACTTAATAAATAAATCTTCTTAATCGTCCACTATTTTCATAATGAAACCGAGGTTCCTGAGGACGAAGATGATGAGATTTGTTTAGAGGTGAAAGCCCTATTGAGATTATTGTACAAGTTTCTCATTCCTTTTCCTTTTCTTTTCCATATCGTCTTCAGAGGGCAATGCTATGTTAGTGATCTACGTTGATGCCCACACTTGGGAGATGCATTTCGATCCTGCCAACTAGTCTTATCGTTCTTGCTCGTGTGCTCGGATACCTTCCCGTTCTCGGGAACATCATTAGTAGGTGTCGATTATGGATCTCTTGGAGTGCTTGTGAATATCTCGTTCAAAGAATCCTTCTTTTGATATTTTTGGTAAAGGTTATCTACTCTAGGCATATCCCAATAGGAGTAGTGGGAGGAGATGTTTTAGTAGGTTATTTTAGTTCATATACTTTTTATGTCTTTTGGATGGCTACACCTAGCCCAACCTCTGTTAATGGGCATGATACCATTTTAGTAGTGTATTTTGGTGCATGATATGGAACGGTTAATACTTATGCTATAATTATATATGATGATGTGGTTATGTTCATGTGATTGTTGTGCACGCATGTGACTCGTTTTTATTTCTCCTCTATATATGTGAGACAGATGATGGGTTTTACTTAGTATGCAAAGCTCACGTTTTGTTTTAAAAAATAATTACCTATAATTTCATTAAAGTATTTCCAAGAGTTTAAATTAAGAACTGGAACAAAAGAGTAATAACTAATAATTAACTTAAATACGTCCTAGGCACGTTGAGTTAAATATTAGGGTGTTACATTAGGAACCATGTTTAAATTGTCGAGGCGGTGTCTTAGTTGGTTGAGGTGATCATAAGAGATGTGAAATAGATGAAAAGAAAGACATTAAGAGGAAAAGTTTAGTATGAGTTGTGTAGTAGGTCATATAAGTTTCATGTCTCTATGTATGCTTCTTATTATGTGTCGCCTATTTGTATTTTTCTGATAAAATAATTAATTGTGAGTAATCGGTAGGGATTTTAAAAATTTTGATAGACACAATTAGGATCGAAACAATATAAGGATTTGGAAAAAAATGAAAATTTATTTAATATTAATAAAAATTTAGAATAATAATATTTTAATCAGTAATATAGGATGAGATCTTATAAATGATATTAGGACAAAAAAAAATTAGAATAAGATTAAAAAGATAATTTTACCTAGTAAAGTTTTTTTTTTTTGTCAATCGGGTACTGAAATGATAAGAACGGTACAAAAATGGTAATAATCGATATATGAAACATTGAGATTGGTCTAATTAATGAACATTATCATATCTTAAATGAATTTTTACTTAGAATGATCACATAAATATAGATATTTTCAGATCCTAGACAAGTTAATTTGATCTGCAAAACGAAATATTTATCTTTTAGTGCAACTTACTTTCCAAGTAACACCAATTATAAAAATCAAAAATGAAGAAAGACTTCTTCCTTCTCGTACAAGTTCGTTTCTTTCATGCAACTTTTCATTTTCATTCTCTTTGGAAAAACTCCATTAAATCACCATACCTACAAAGGAATATCTTAGGTAAACATCTAAACCACTTCAAGAAACATCTTCTCTACATCAAGATCAAAAAACCCTTTTTTCCCTACTCCTTGGAACATACAGCAGCGTACAAGGAGGCTGAAACAAGGGGTTTGAGGTTTGATTTGAAAGGGAAAAAATAGAGAAAAGAAGAACTTTGAGGGAGGTAGGAAGTCATTCTAGTCTTTTACTTCATGATGTTTGGCTATTTTGATAAGATAAGTGCTTGAACTTTGTTGTGTTTATGATGCTGAAATCTGAAACCCAATTTTAGGATTTATAATTGCTTGAATTGTGATGGAATCATGCATATTGGAACCAGAATTTTTTTTCAGCAACTACATGTAACGCCAGACTTTTCCTCATTTAGAAATTACCAATTATCCTAGGTAATTCTTATATAAATTAAAGGAACAATCCTCAATAGAGGAACATAACATTAGAAAAGAAGTTATGAGTGTACGCCGGAATTTCTCCGTTAGAGTACAAATGACCAAATGCCCTGAGGTCATTTCCGAAATTCAAGGACAGTTGCCGGCAACCCTCGAATGGGTCAACTCGATGTTTGAAGGGGATTATGCTGTTATGAATGATATCCGAGGAGGGAACCTCGTTTTCTAAACTTCGGCTCAAAATGACCAAAATACCCCCTGTGTCTACACGGGTAAAAGATGCCGTTTGAGCCCAAACTTTTCCAGGAAGTTTAGAATGATGTTTATGAGCAATGTTTGATGTTTAGTGGCCAGAAGGTCCTGGCAGTTTTAGTGCAAAATTACCATTTTGCCCTAGAACAGTGTAAGTGCGCCTAATGAAGCAATTAGCAAACCTAAGCAATATTAGGCTCTAATCGAAGATTAATTTATTTCGATAATTAATCTAGAGTCAAAATGATTTATTAAGGTTAATTAGAACCTAAGATTGCTTAGATAAACTCTAATTGTATTCTTTAAATTCAAGATTTCTAGTCATGGAATCTTGAATAGTGTTTTCTCTCTTTCCTTAAATTAAGGAATTGAGCCATACCTCATTTGACCAAAAGAATTATTTTAAATTACTAATCTAATAAGATCACCCTCCTAATCAAGTCTTGAACCACCTCAATTAACCATTTTCTCACCTAAACGCTTGCTTACAAACTCCTAATCAAAAAGCCTAATCATAGAAACACTTAAACACATCCTTAAACCACAATTACATGAACAAAAATCCCTTCCCCTTGGCTGATGAGGGGCCGAAAATCTGTCCCCAAATGGTGCCACATGTTGAGTTGTGATGCACTCCAAGCCCATGCCTTAGGCCATACCTTGCCCATGCTTCCAACCATGCTTGCCATGCCTAAACCCATGCTTTTGTAAGAGATATTTCCTCCTCCCTTGACCTTGAAAAAGTCATCAGCCATTCCCTCCCCAAATCAGCCAACATGTCTCATTTTTCTATAAATACCAAGCTTTGATGAACCTTGTCACACTTTGGTTCACTTGGTAAGTTCACACTTCTTGCAAATTCTCTCATTCCTCTCAAATTCCCTCAACTTGGCTGATTTCTTCCTCAAGACTCCAAAAGGATTTCCTTCTCCTTCCATCTAGAAAACAAAGCTTTCTTACATCTCTTCAAGACTTCTTAAGGTAGGGGTTAAGTTTTGATGATTTTTGTTTGTGTTCTTCAAGAAAGTTCTAGTTTTTCTCTTGGTTTCAAACTCCTTTTCCTTCCTCTTTCTTTTTCGGCCAAGAGGCCTTCTTACAAAAAGAATGTGAGCTTGATGATGAGGTTTCAAGATAATGATTTGTTGTTGTCATGTGAGAAACCTCTAAAGCTTGAAACAACTTGGTCTTGGACCATACATGCTTGGATTTCCTTTCTTTTCTTGGCTTAAGTTTCGGTTTTTCCTCTTCCTCTTTCCTTTAAGGATTTTCAGTTTTTCTTCTATGGATTTGAACAAAGTTTGTAAAATATGTCTAGTAGATCACGAAAGTTTTGTTAAGAAAGTTAATCTCATGATTTCAAAGAGCTCTAGGCTTACCCTTGCCAACCTTAAAGTTGGTCGGCCGTTCTAGAATCCGCTAGATTGAAGCCTATGAGCAATAAAATAAAGAATATGACTTAGTTCTTGTAGTTTTGTTTAGACAAAGTGATGAACTTTGGGTCCATTTCCTTAAGCTTGATGGTGAGTTCAAACCTTAAGATTTCTCTTGAAGTCTAGGTGCTAAGAACTCTAAAGCTTGCCTTATGATGCATAATGGGTTGAGGTTTATGTTCCTCTAAAAGTCTTGCAAGAGCTCTAGCTAAGACAAAAACAAGATGCATTCATGTTTAAATTTATGTCTTGCATCTCATGTTTATTTTGATGTTATCACTAATTTCACAAGAGTAAATGAATGAACTTGCATTACCATATTTAAATTCCCAAGCTTGCATTTCATGTTTATATTTCAAGTCATCACTTAATCCTTAAAGATAATAATGAAGTTGCATCTCATATTTATTTTATGCTCTCACTTTACTTTCTAATGAAGAGTAAAATAAAGTGCATGGCATGTTTAAGATTTTGTCATCACCTAAACACTCTAGAGCTCAAAGACTTGCCCTAAGTATCCTAAAAAGGAAACTCCATTCAAAAAGAAATGGATGAGTTTTGGTATGAACCAACAATGGTTTGATTTTGTAAAATACATGAATGATTTTCAAGGAAATGTTGGAAAACTGTTTTATGAGGTCTCAAGAGGTTTAAAATAGTTTGGAATGTGTCAAAATCATGTTTTCTCAATTTTGGAGGTTCTGGTAATCGATTACCACCAATGTAATCGATTACCAGAAGGTTTTGAAGGACTTTTGGTTCTTGGTAATCGATTACCAGAGCAGTGTAATCGATTACTACGGCTTTTCATGCCCAGAACCTTTGGAAACCCTGTAATGATTACTTATAATGTAATCGATTACCAAATGTTCTTTACTTTTCGGAAATAGATTTAACCCTAAGTAATCGATTCCGTCGTATGTAATCGATTACCTATGTTCCTTACTTTTCGGAAACATTTAACCTACGTAATCGATTACCATTATGTGTAATCGATTACCCGTTTTTGAAAACCCAGAATGAATTGAGCTCCTGGTAATCGATTACTAGGAACATGTAATCGATTACCAGAACACCTTTTGTTTCCAGAAACATTCCAAGAGAAAACTAGCAACTTATATGCATTTCAACCCAAGAGATTATGTGATCTTATGGGTTCATGATTTGGTTCTATGTTTGGCTACTGTATAAATGCTGTTCTAAGGTGTTAAATGTGTAAAATTATGTTGAGTGAAGCAAGGATCGATTTAGAGAAGCTAGTAAAGAATAAGTAACTAAAAGGGACTTGAGATGAGAATTCTAGAACACCTTAATACAAAGAAGTGCAAATCTGTTCTAGCATGATTAATTCAGGGATAAATGATTCATAATTAGTAAGACATGTACAAGATCCCTTCATAAATGATTAGGTGCTAATTTCTAAGTATAAGATGATGATAAGAGATCTAAGTGGTTTATAACTTAGAGAACATGCCTAGGAATCCCTCATAATTGATCTAAGAATTAATTATGGAGCCTTAGGCGAAGATGGATCTTAAAAGGGTCGCGAATGGAGATCTAGAGCCCCTTAAGCAAATGATATATATTTCTGCCCTTTTTTGTTGAGTGCTGAGTGGAATCTTGGTGAGTTCAAATCTTAGAGAAAAGTTTAAGTGCCAACCCCTTGAGGGTAATAATAATGCAAATACAAGTTTAAAGCCCGAAAGGGGCAAAGCATAAGATACTGTGAGATAGGTGGACGAGAGAGTATGATTATGATGATGAACCTCGTGCACACTTATGATGATGTGATTATGTTAGTTCCTTGAGCATGAAACTTTATATGCATAATTTGATGAAATGTTGTGTTTGAGATGCATAATGTTTCAAAGATATGAATGAAATTGAGAAATATGCTCATGTGAACTAGAAAGTTGTGGCAATGAGAAAGTTCCATGAAAATGATGCATGTGACTGAAATTATGTGGCATGACTCAAATTTGAGGAAATTCGAGAGTAGTGTTATGCCGCGAATTTCCGTCAAATTTGAGGGACAAAAAGAAAGTTTTTGAGAAATATGAAGTTTAAAGTTATATGCCGAGACGCATTTCTCCTGCTCAGGTGAGGAGAAAGTAAACCCGTGGGGGTATGGACGTAGAGCCATCCGAAGCGACAAAGTCGCTGGTCTTAACCAAGTCGATGCGTTTCGAAGAAGGAGAAAGTCCCATGATGGGTGATCCTTAGGCCCCTACCCGTACTCTGGGAGTCGGGATTATGATTTTTATGATTCGCTTATCAAGAGGATAAGTAAGAACTAGTGACGACTAGTTAAGGTATGAGCTCATAGCCTAGCTTAAGGGTGCGGTTACTATATTATTGGTGACACAAGTATGAGAAAAGGAAAGATGTTCAAAGAAAAGTTTCATGCCACACAAATGTTGTTTGAATTATTGTTTGATTTACCTAAAGTGCCACCATGCATCCATGAAACATTATGTTGCATACATGCATTAAGAATCATTATAAAAGACATGGACCTTGGACAACGACCTTTGTGAAAACCTCATAATGAACCTATGCATGCTCAACATTTTCATAATAAACCCAAGGTTCCTGGGGACGTAAACGATGGCACTAGGATAGAGGACTTCCTCCTGAGATTCTTTAGTAAGAATTCTCACCCTCTCTCTTTCTTTCCGTTACGTCTTCAGATATCGATGGCGTCGTTCGTGATTTTCATTGACCCGCCTACATGGGAGGTGCACTATGACCCCGAGCATCAGTCCTACCACTTCAAGGGTCATTGCGAGGTGCGCGTTTTGCATATGTGGGACGCCCTTTTGCTTCCCCCGTCTCCAGCTATCACTTCGATCCGACTTCACCTTTGGCGACGACTCTGATCTTTGAGAGGACACGACCCCGAGATGAGCAGACCGTCGCCCAACCTTCCTCGTGGAGGTACGGGGATATCCTGAGTATGTTCCCCGTACTCGATCAGAGGCTGATCCTTCGGAGGGATCTTCCCTTCGTTCCCTATGGGTCACGGAGGAGGTAGTGAGGACACGGTCACCCAGCCGAGGTATGCGAGGCGCGTCGACAGCCGAGAGGCGACCACGACGCGGAGGCCATGCTGTCCCTCGATTTCCATGCCTAGATCTCCGCTTCGTTGGGCTACATCCGAGGAGCTTCGTCAGTCGCGGGCTACATCTCCCCCCGAGGACGGCGTCACCAGTAGGCTTGGAGTGGGAGGGTAGTGATAGTTGGGTGTTTATCTTTTGGGATTATTACCATGTATTTGTCTTTATGTTTCCCATTGTACTGCAACTGTGCGGGTAAGACTTTATGTTTCTGTTATATTTCTGTTGTGATGTACTAAACTATATTATCTAAAGTAATGAGGAATGATGTTTATGATGGATGTGTTCTTTAATGTTTATATTCTGTATGTTTTATTTATTCTTCCGCTTCACGTTGTTTATGTTACGCAAAGGCTCGCACTTTGGTTTATATAAATCATTTCAAAAAAAAATTTTACCGTATTTTCCGCTAAGTATTTTATAAATGAATTTAAAGAGAAGTAATAACTAATAATTAGTCTTGATACGTCCTAGGCGTATTGGGGTTAAATATTAGGGTGTTACATTATGGTATCAAGAGTCACTTTACGGAGCCTGAGGATTGGACTGACCATGCTTTAGAAGCATGTTACGTTAGTATGTCATGTGTAGTGCTTAGCTATTAGAGATAAGCTATAGGGTAGGCATTCATGACCTTGTCTGCTGTCTATGCCATGGTAACTAGCTCATTCAGTTTCGGAATGTTGAGCCTGATCACCTCGGTATTTGTTGACTTGTGTGCTTAGGGACCAATGGCACCCGCAGAAATAGGAACGCAAACGCCGCGGAACGGAGGAGATGAGGGTTGCTATACGCGAAATGGCTAGGGCGATGGAACGCATGTTCGACCGCATGAATCAACCAAGGGACGCGCTCAAGGTCCCCGCTGAAGCTGTGGAACAAGCCCGTTTTGGGAGTTCCGCAAGGCTAATCCCCCAACCTTTCGTGGAGCTCTGAACCAGACAAGGCTGATGAGTGGATCAAGAACATGGAAAGATCTACTCGTAGTTACCTGTCGGAGGAAGAAGTCACCTTTGCTGCCTACATGATGGAAGCCGACGCGAGTTTTGGTGGACGGCACCGAAGGCTGCTAGAAGCTACGGGCGCAGCCATCAATTGGGAGCTGTTTAAGACGTACTTCTATGAGAAGTATTTCCCGAATCCGTGAAGAACGCCAAGGACATTGAGTTCATGCAGTTGGTCCAAGGTGGAATGTCTGCGCCCACGGCGAAATTTGAAGAGTTGATCAAGTTCTCACGAGTTTTCCAAGGGAACCCCGATGAGGTATGGAAGTGTGTTAAGTTCGAGGCCGGTTAAGGGCCGAACTTAACTTTGCTGTGGCACACATGGAGATTAGGGACTTCCCGACCCTAGTCAACAAGTGCCGAATCATCGAAGAAGGGCACAAGAAGATGAGTGCCGCAAGGGTGGATCGTCCCGTGGGTTGGGACCTCAAGCCCAGAAGTTCAAGCCATCAAATCAGACTCAAATGAGGAACCACTACCATCCCTACCAATCCAATCAGTTCAAGCAACAACAACAACTTCATCAACCACAACAAAGAGGACCCAACAATCAACCATCTCGGCAACACCCAAGGCCGCCGTTCAACCCCAACGGCCGCGGAAACCGCAACCATCAACAAGGCGGAATGGGCGGTCCTCGCAATAACAACAACAACAATCAACAAGGAGGGCCCAATGGGAACAAGAACAAGGCACCCCAGGAGCCCGCTTGCCTTCCGGACCGCAAGCCTGGAGTGCCCCGTGTGGAAAGAATCATGGCAACCGTCCCTGCCTAGCTGGGCAAGGAGTGTGTTTAGATGTGGCAAGCTCGGCCACTATGCGAGGACTGCAAAAGTAATGGAGGGTCGTCAAGTCAGAATCCCCGACCGCAACACCAAGGACGAGTCTTTACCCTCAACGCGAGGACGCACATGGATCCAACGACCTCATCGAAGGTAAGTGCGAACTAAATGGTAGAACCTTAACTGTGCTATATGACTCTGGTGCTACTCATTCTTTTATCTCACATGCTAGTGTCGAGTCTCTAAATTTGCAAGTTTCTAAGCTTCCTTTTGATCTCGTTGTTTCTACTCCTACCAACCGTCCTGTACATACATGTAACTGTTGTCTAAATTGCCATCTTACCGTTGAAAATAGATCTTTTGTCATAGATTTAATTTGTTTACCCTTGAAAGACATAGGCGTAATCCTTGGCATGGATTGGCTTCACGCTAACCATGTGTTGTTAGGCTGTCATACCAAATCTGTTATTTTTCGTCATCCCTAGCAAGACTAGTCAAACCTTGAAACTTTATGTGAATGTCGTAGATGTCTTCTGGAGGGGAGAAAACTAAGGGATATGTCCTTCTAGCCGCTAGCGAGGTAGACTTTCAACACATAGATGACATTCCTGTGGTAAGAAAGTACCCCGAGGTATTTCCGATGAGATACCCGAGTTCCTCCCGAAGAGAGAGGTGGAGTTCTCCATCGAGTTGGTACCAGAACGGGACCTATCTGAATAGCCCGTATAGGATGTCACCCTTGGAGTTGAAGGAATTGAAAACCCAGTTGAAGAGTTGTTAGAAAAGTTTATCAACCTAGTGCCTCAACCTGGAGCCCCTTGTTTGTTAAGAAAAAGGATGGGAGCATGAGATTATGTATAGATTATAGGCAATTGAATCGTGTGACGGTGATAAATACCCTTTGCCTAGGATTGATGATCTTATGGACCAGTTGAAAGGAGCGGTGGTATTCTCCAAGATTGATTTGAGGTCGGATACCACCAAATTCGAAGTAAGAGATGAGGATATACCTAAAACCGCTTTCAGGACACTTACGGACACTTTGAGTTCGCCGTGATGTCCTTTGGACTGACAAATGCACCCGTGTTTATGGACTATATGAATAGGATCTTTAGACCCTATTTGATAAGTCTGTGTTGTTTTTCATAGATGACATACTCATCTATTCAAAGACTCACGAGGACATGAAGTCACCTTAAGTTGGTTTTAGAGGTGTTGAAAGAGAAGAAGTTGTATGCTAAGCTCTCTAAGTGTGAATTCTGGTTGGAGGAAGTGAAGTTTTTGGGACATGTAGTATCAAAAGGAGGTATAGCTTGACCCTAGTAAGATAGAAGCTAATGAATTGGATAACAGACCACCGTATCTGGAATATTAGCTTTTTATCAGATATTACCGTAGGTTTATCAAAGGTTTTTCCAGATTGCTCTTTCCCTAACCAAGCTAACTAGGAAGAACACCGTTTTCATGGAATCCCGATTGTGAAGAGCTTCCTAGAGTTAAAGGAAAGGTTGACCTCGACCCAAGTTTTGGTTTTGCCCGACCCCATGTACCCTTCGAGGTATATTGTGATGCTTGGGAAAAGGTTTAGGATGTGTGTTGATGCAAAATAGGCAAGTGGTAGCCTATGCGTCTAGACAACTCAAGCCTCATGAGGTTAATTACCCTACCCATGACCTAGAGTTAGCCGCCATAGTGTTTGCCTTGAAAATATGGAGGCATCACTTGTACGGAGTAAGGTTTGAAGTTTTCTCCGATCATAAGAGTCTTAAGCATCTTTTGATCAAAAAGAGCTAAACATGAGGCAAAGAAGGTGGATGGAGTTTCTAAAGACTATGATTTCGGCCTAAGTTACCACCCGGCAAAGCCAATGTGGTTGCCGATGCCTTGAGTCGAAAATCATTACGCTTATCCCACATGATGGTCAAGGAAGTTGAGCTCATAGAGAAGTTTAGGGACATGAATTTGGGGATGTCAATACAAAAGGAGTGTGAAGATGTGTCATCTTACAAACAAGTGGGTTTAAACAAAGGGTGATGATGGCACAAGTAGAAAATGAGGAGTTTAGGGAGTCTAGAGGCGGTTAAGGCTGGAAAGCTTAAGGGTTTTGAGCAGGAGAAGTGGATTGTGGAGGTTTGAAGGCGGATGTGTGTACCGCAAGATGGTGACCTCTAGAGAGTATCTTGGAGGAGGCCCATAAAAGCCACTTCACCATCCATCCTGTGCCACCAAGATGTATCAGGATTTAAAGAAGATGTTTTGGTGGCCCAGATTAAAGGGATAGTAGCCTGGGTTAGTAAGTGCTTGGTCTGTCAAAAGGTGAAGATTGCACCAGAAGCCTTCAGGAATGTTGCAACCTTTGCCTATCCCGAATGGAAGTGGGATAGTATATCTATGGATTTTGTGACCAGCCTACCCCGAACCAAGGCCATGACGCTATATGGGTAATAGTGGACAGGTTAACCAAGTCGGCCCATTTCCTACCCATCAAGTTAACCTTTTCCCTAGATAAGTTGGCCCAGTTGTACATCCAAGAGATAGTAAGGTTACACGGAGTTCCATCGACGATAATTCGGACCGAGATCCGCGGTTTACGTCGCGTTTTTGGGAAGCCTTTCAAAAGGCGTTTGGTTCTAAGTTGTGCTTAAGACGGCTTACCACCCCCAAACAGATGGACAATCAAGAACTATCCAAACATTGGAGGATATGCTAAGGGCATGTGTTTTGGATAGAAAAGGGAGTTGGGATAAGTACCTGCTTATTAGTTCGCGTATAACAACGGTTATCATGCGAGTATCGATATGGCAGTACGAGGCCTTGTATGGAAGGAAGTGTCAGTCGCCTTTGTGCTGGCATGATCTCGGAGAACAAAGCATTTGGGACCGGATGTAGTGAGGGAAACCACGAGCAAATAAAAATGATCAAGGATAGAATCTTGACTGCTAAAGCCGACAAAGAGCTATGCGGACAAGCGGCGAAGCGTTAGAATTCCAAGAAGGTGAGCATGTTTTCTTAGGATAACTCCCACTCCGGAATAGGTAGAGCCATGAAAATCAGAAATTGAGTCCCGATTCTCTGACCTTTTGAAATCCTTCGAGAAGTTGGACAGTCGCCTACAAAATAGCCCTACCTCCAAATCTGCAAATCTTCATGACGTCTTCACGTCTCCCAGCTAGAAAATATCAATCCGACCCTAGCCATGTGTTAGAGCCAGAGCATGTACAGTGAGGGAGGACCTAACTTAACCTGCCACCAACGAGGATCGTGGACGTGGTGCAGTTGAGGAGTAAGTCCGTTCCTTTGTGAAGTCGCGTGGGACGAGACAACGGAGGAGTACATGGGAGTTGGAATCGAGATGCGATGAAGTATCCCGAGCTTCCAATAACGATTTCAGGACGAAATTCTTTAAGGAGGGGAGTAATGTAACAGACTTCCGCGTTAGAGTACAAATGACCGAAATGCCCTGAGGTCATTGACCGAAATTCAGGACTTGCCCAACCCTCAATGGTCAACTCGATGTTTGAAGGGGATTATGCGTTATGAATGATACCGAGGAGGAACCTCGTTTCAAACTTCCTAAAATGACCAAAATACCTGCTGTGTCTACAGTAAAAGATGCCGTTTAGCCCAAACTCCAGGAAGTTTAGAATGATGTTTATGAGCAATGTTTGATGAGTCGCACAAGGTCCTTGCCAAAAACCATTTTGCCCCTAGAAGTGTACATGCGCCTAATGAAGCAATACAACCTAAGCAATATTAGGCTTAATCGAAGATAATTTATTTCTAATTAATCTAGAGTCAAAATGATTTATTAAGGTTAATTAGAACCTAAGATTGCTTAGATAAACTCTAGTATTCTTTAAATTCAAGATTTCTAGTCATGGAATCTTGAATATGTTTTCTCTCTCTCTTCCTTAAATTAAGGAATTGAGCCATACCTCATTTGACCAAAAGAATTATTTTAAATTACTAATCTAATAAGATCACCCTCCTAATCAAGTCTTGAAACACCTCAATTAACCATTTTCTCACCTAAACGCTTGCTTACAAACTCCTAATCAAAAAGCCTAATCATAGAAACACTTAAACACATCCTTAAACCACAATTACATGAACAAAAATCCCTTCCCCTTGGCTGATGAGGGCCGAAAATCTGTCCCCAAATGGTGCCACATGTTGAGTTGTGATGCACTCCAAGCCCATGCCTTAGGCCATACCTTGCCCATGCTTCCAACCATGCTTGCCATGCCTAAACCCATGCTTTTGTAAGAGATATTTTCCTCTCCCTTGACCTTAAAAGTCATCAGCCATTCCCTCCCCAAATCAGCCAACATGTCTCATTTTTCTATAAATACCAAGCTTGATGAACCTTGTCACACTTTGGTTCACTTGGTAAGTTCACACTTCTTGCAAATTCTCATTCCTCTCAAATTCCCTCAACTTGGCTGATTTCTTCCTCAAGACTCCAAAAGGATTTCCTTCTCCTTCCATCTAGAAAACAAAGCTTTCTTACATCTCTTCAAGACTTCTTAAGGTAGGGGTTAAGTTTTGATGATTTTTGTTTGTGTTCTTCAAGAAAGTTCTAGTTTTTCTCTTGGTTTCAAACTCCTTTTCCTTCCTCTTTCTTTCGGCCAAGAGGCCTTCTTACAAAAAGAATGTGAGCTTGATGATGAGGTTTCAAGATAATGATTTGTTGTTGTCATGTGAGAAACCTCTAAAGCTTGAAACAACTTGGTCTTGGACCATACATGCTTGGATTTCCTTTCTTTTCTTGGCTTAAGTTTCGGTTTTTCCTCTTCCACTTTCCTTTAAGGATTTTCAGTTTTTCTTCTATGGATTTGAACAAAGTTTGTAAAATATGTCTAGTAGATCACGAAAGTTTTGTTAAGAAAGTTAATCTCATGATTTCAAAGAGCTCTAGGCTTACCCTTGCCAACCTTAAAGTTGGTCCCGTTCTAGAATCCGCGCTAGATTGAAGCCTATGAGCAATAAAATAAAGAATATGACTTAGTTCTTGTAGTTTTGTTTAGACAAAGTGATGAACTTTGGGTCCATTTCCTTAAGCTTGATGGTGAGTTCAAACCTTAAGATTTCTCTTGAAGTCTAGGTGCTAAGAACTCTAAAGCTTGCCTTATGATGCATAATGGGTTGAGGTTTATGTTCCTCTAAAAGTCTTGCAAGAGCTCTAGCTAAGACAAAAACAGATGCATTCATGTTTAAATTTATGTCTTGCATCTCATGTTTATTTTGATGTTATCACTAATTTCACAAGAGTAAATGAATGAACTTGCATTACCATATTTAAATTCCCAAGCTTGCATTTCATGTTTATATTTCAAGTCATCACTTAATCCTTGAAGATAATAATGAAGTTGCATCTCATATTTATTTTATGCTCTCACTTTACTTTCTAATGAAGAGTAAAATAAAGTGCATGGCATGTTTAAGATTTTGTCATCACCTAAACACTCTAGAGCTCAAAGACTTGCCCTAAGTATCCTAAAGGAAACTCCATTCAAAAAGAAATGGATGAGTTTTGGTATGAACCAACAATGGTTTGATTTTGTAAAATACATGAATAATTTTCAAGGAAATGTTGGAAAACTGTTTTATGAGGTCTCAAGAGTTTAAAATAGTTTGGAATGTGTCAAAATCATGTTTTCTCAATTTTTTGAGGTTCTGGAATCGTTACCACCAATGTAATCGATTACCAAAGGGTTTTGAGGACTTTTTCTGGTAATCGATTACCAGAATGTGTCGATTACTACGGCTTTTATGCCCAGAACCTTTCTGGAAACCCTGTAATCGATTACTTTATAATGTAATCGATTACCAAATGTTCTTTACTTTTACGGAAATAGATTTAACCTAAGTAATCGATTACGTCGTATGTAATCGATTACCCTATGTTCTTACTTTTTGAAACAGATTTAACCCTACGTAATCGATTACCATTATGTGTAATCGATTACCCTTGTTGAAAACCCAGAATGAATTGAGCTCCTGGTAATCGATTACTAGGAACATGTAATCGATTACCAGAACACCTTTTGTTTAGAAACATTCCAAAGAAAACTAGCAACTTATATGCATTTCAACCCAAGAGATTATGTGATCTTATGGGTTCATGATTTCGGTTCTATGTTTGGCTACTGTATAAATGCTGTTCTAAGGTGTTAAATGTGTAAAATTATGTTGAGTGAAGCAAGGATCGATTTAGAGAAGCTAGTAAAGAATAAGTAACTAAAAAGGGACTTGAGATGAGAATTCTAGAACACCTTAATACAAAGTAGTGCAAATCTGTTCTAGCATGATTAATTCAGGGATAAATGATTCATAATTAGTAAGACATGTACAAGATCCCTTCATAAATGATTAGGTGCTAATTTCTAAGTATAAGATGATGATAAGAGATCTAAGTGGTTTATAACTTAGAGAACATGCCTAGGAATCCCTCATAATTGATCTAAGAATTAATTATGGAGCCTTAGGCGAAGATGGATCTTAAAAGGGTCGCGAATGGAGATTCTAGAGCCCCTTAAGCAAATGATATATATTTTCTGCCCTTTTTTGTTGAGTGCTGAGTGGAATCTTGGAGTTCAAATCTTAGAGGAAAAGTTTAAGTGCCAACCCCTTGAGGGTAATAATAATGCAAATACAAGTTTAAAGCCCGAAAGGGGCAAAGCATAAGATACTGTGAGATAGGTGGACGAGAGAGTATGATTATGATGATGAACCTCGTGCACACTTATGATGATGTGATTATGTTAGTTCCTTGAGCATGAAACTTTATATGCATAATTTGATGAAATGTTGTGTTTGAGATGCATAATGTTTCAAAGATATGAATGAAATTGAGAAATATGCTCATGTGAACTAGAAAGTTGTGGCAATGAGAAAGTTCCATGAAAATGATGCATGTGACTGAAATTATGTGGCATGACTCAAATTTGAGGAAATTCGAAGAACTGTTATGCCGCGAATTTCCGTCAAATTTGAGGGACAAAAAGAAAGTTTTTGAGAAATATGAAGTTTAAAGTTATATGCCGAGACGCATTCCTGCCAGGTGGGAGAAAGTAAACCCGTGGGGATGGACGTTGAACCATCCGAGCGGACAAAGTCGCTGGTCTTAACCAGTCGATGCGTTTCGAAGAAGGAGAAAGTCCCATGATGGGTGATCCTTAGGCCCCTACCCGTACCGGGAGTCGGATTATGATTTTTATGATTCGCTTATCAAGAGGATAAGTAAGAACTAGTGACGACTAGTTAAGGTATGAGCTCATAGCCTAGCTTAAGGGGTGCGGTTACTATATTATTGGTGACACAAGTATGAGAAAAGGAAAGATGTTCAAAGAAAAGTTTCATGCCACACAAATGTTGTTTGAATTATCGTTTGATTTACCTAAAGTGCTACCATGCATCCATGAAACATTATGTTGCATACATGCATTAAGAATCATTATAAAAGACATGGACCTTGGACAACGACCTTTGTGAAAACCTCATAATGAACCTATGCATGCTCAACATTTTCATAATAAACCCAAGGTTCCTGGGGACGTAAACGATGGCACTAGGATAGAGGACTTCCCATGAGATTCTTTATAAGATTCTCACCCTCTCTATTCTTTTGTTCGTCTTCAGATATCGATGGCGTCGTCGTGATTTTCATTGACCCGCCTACATGGGAGGTGCACTATGACCCCGAGCATCAGTCCTACCACTTCAAGGGTCATTGCGAGGTGCGCGTTTTTGCATATGTGGACGCCCTTTTGCTTCCCCCGTCTCCAGCTATCACTTCAATCGACTTCACCCTTTGGCGACGACCTGATCTTTGAGAGGACACGACCCGAAATGAGAGACCGTCGTGCCCAACCTCCTCGTTGAGGGGCAGCGGATATCCTGAGTATGTTCCCGTACTCCATCAGAGGCTGATCCTCGGAGGGATCTTCCCTTCGTTCCTATGGGTCACGGAGGAGGTAGTGAGGACACGGTCACCGCGAGGCATGCGGGCGCGTCGACAGCCGAGAGGCGACCACGACGCGGAGGCCATGCTTGCCCTCGATTTCATGCCTAGAGTCCGCTTCGTTGGGCTACATCGAGGAGCTTCGTAGTCGCGGGCTCCCCAACCGAGGACCGGCGTCACCAGGAGGCTTGGAGTGGGAGGGTAGTGATAGTTGGGTGTTTATCTTTTGGGATTATTACCATGTATTTGTCTTTATGTTTCCCATTGTACTCCAGCTCCCTCCACTAGTGCGGGTAAGACTTTATGTTCCTGTTATATTTCTTTGTGATGTACTAAACTATATTATCTAAAGTAATGAGGAATGATGTTTATGATGGATGTGTTCTTTAATGTTTATATTCTGTATGTTTTATTTATTCTTCCGCTTCACGTTGTTTATGTTACGCGCAAAGGCTCGCACTTTGGTTTATATAAATCATTTCAAAAAAAAATTTTACCCGTATTTTCCGCTAAGTATTTTATAAATGAATTTAAAGAGAAGTAATAACTAATAATTAGCCTTGATACGTCCTAGGCGTATTGGGGTTAAATATTAGGGTGTTACAATAGATTCCTGCAAGAGCCAAGCCCCGAATTTCTGGACGTAAAATGACCAAAATGCCCCTGAGGTTATTTTATTCCAAAATGGGATTGTGGCCCCGGCCGTCTCAAGGGGGATGTTCTGAAGGATAATAGGGGATTGTTTGTGTTATGTGTGTTAATAGAGGAGAAGAATCTCAATTTTGAGTTTTGACGTGCGAAATGACCAAAACGCCCCGGCGTTTTAACTCCGAATTACGTGCGACTTAAGCCGAACCTCACTAAAATGTTTTAAAAGGTGTTTTTAAGTTATGATTGACCATTGGTTAAGATTGGATGGCCCGGAAATTTTTGAGTGAAGTTACGATTTTGCCCCTGTCTTGTGAGTTTTGCAAATTTTAGATTTTTGATTTGTTTAGCAAAACATAAGCAATATTAGGCTCAAATTAAAGCTTATTAAATTCTAATTCTTAATCTAGAGTCAAAATTATTTATTTAAATTGATTAGAACCTGAAATTGCTTAAAAACACCCAAATTGCTTATAATTCACCTAAGCCCTTAATTGCAAATTCTCTAATTTGCAAAGATACCTTACCTACACCTAAATAATGCATGGAACACACAAATTTCTCTTCCTTGGGCTATAATGCACAAAATTATATGGCCTAATATGCATCAGAAAAATTTGTCAAACTTGGCACAAAACTCAAGGTATGAAAACAAGGAATCATGTTTCATGATTCCATGTTTTAAGCCACCAAACAAGATGATTTTTCCTTCCTTGTTTCCTCCTCAAATTAAGTCAGATTTCCTCCTCCTCTTGTCCATACATGAGCTTGAATTCTTCTATAAATAGGCATGCTTAAGGAGTCTTAGATGCTTGCTCAAAATTTACACATTTCTAGTTTTTCCAAAGCACCAAAAGCTCTCATTTCCTCCTCCTCTTGGCTGAATTCTTTCTTCAAGTTTTCAAGAATATTTTCTTCCATTTCACTCAAAGAAACCAAGTTCTCTTCCTTTCCTTCAAATCAGATTAGGTAGGGAGTTGTTTCTAAGTTCATTTTATGCTATGACAAGTTATGTTTCTAGCTTAAAAATGATGATTTCATGGACTTTCTTCTAGCTTTCAATTTCGGTTTGTTTTCCCCTTTTCTTAAAAACATTTGGCCTTATGGCCTAGATTATGATGAGACCATGGTTTGATGATGAGGTTCTTGAGTGTTGGTTGCAAAGCCTTCACAAGTTAGACCTCTAAAACTTGAAGGTTTCACTAGTTTTTAAAGCTTTACAATTTCGGTTTTTCTTTCCTTATTTTTCTTTAATGATTTCGGCCAAATGGCCTAAGAAGGAATATGATGATAGCTTGATGATGAGGACCTTGAGTGTTGGTTGTAAATCCATCACAAGTTAGGCCTTTAAAGCTTGAAAATTCCACTTGATGCAAAACTTTAAAGAATGATGTTTTTATGATGTAAAAATAAAGATCTTGAGTTTAGAACTTGAAAGATGTATTTTTCACTTTGTCTTGCTAAGATATATATATGGGTTGAATTTATATTTCTATAAAGTCTTGGAAGAGCTCTAGTAAAGAAATAAAAGGAACTTGCATCCATGTCTAAGTTTATGCCTTGCATAACCATGTTTACTTTTAATGTCATCACTAAATTCTCAAGAATAAATAAATGAACTTGCATATCTCATGTTTAAATTTCCAAGCTTGCATTTCATGTTTATATTTCAAGTTGTCACTTAATCTATAAAGATAATAAAGAAGTTGCATCTCATATTTATTTTATGCTCTCACTTTATTTTATAATGGCTAAAAGAATCAACGCATGGCATGTTTATTTTATGTCATCACCTAAAGATCCTAGAGCTCAAAGACTTGCCCAAGTATCACAAGCAAAGTTGGAAAATGGTAGTATCACTTTCAATTTCCTTAAGATTATTGGAGTTAAAGAATTCATTCTTTAGAAGTCTTGAGATTGGAGCTTAATAAGATGTAATAAGAATTCTTCTCCCTTCACCGGTCCAGTGCCCACTACGGCTTCTTTCTTAAGATTCTCTCCCTCCACTGGTCCATGCAGACTATCGTCTCCAGCTCTTGCATCATGTTTATATTTCAAGTTCTTGCATCATGTTTAATTTCAAGTCATCACCTTAAATCTTAAAGATAAAGAAATGGATTTGCATATCATGTTTATAATTCCAAGTTATCACCTTATAATGACAAGATTAAAATGAGGTTGCATAGCATGTTTATGATTCTAAGATATCACATAAATCTCTTAAGCTCAAGACTTGCTCCTTTTATCTTAAGTGAGAATTTTAATTATGAAGATTCTTTCAATTTTAGCAAAAAAAAAAAGAATTAGTTTCTAAAAGAGTTTTAAGGCTTTGCAAAGATTTTATGGGAAACTAGTATCTTACATGTACTTAAAATGTAATTTTAAGCAATTATGTGAGGTTCATAATTCAGCCACTAATATGAGTTTAGTACTACTGTATGATGATGGTTTAATATGTTTAAAGTTGTGATAATCATGGTTTATTGTTAAAGGAATGATTCTATGCATGTAGAAATAAAACTAGCTTCCAAAAACCGTAAAAGCAAGATTTCTAGAACTCTAGAAAATGAAATTTATGCGTTCTGTCAGAACCTTTAGCAGCCCTAAGAACCAGGTTCTATTATGTTTAGATAAAAGAGAATGATTCATAATTGATTTAGTAATTAATTTTAGCACCATAAGGAAAGCTGGTAACGAAAGGGTTAAAAATGCAACTTCTAGCACACGTGAAGCCTTAAATATAACTTGCTGCCTATGCTGTCCCATATAGTTTAATAATATTCTTAAGGCTTATAATTAATGGTAATGATGATAATGAATCCTTTAGATGCATGATTAATTAGTTTGATAATTGAGATTACTCGATTCTAAAGTTTCGTTGTTTAAGACATTTTTGGAAGAATTTATGATGATGGTTCTTTGAAGTTTGAAATGATAAGTCTATGTAGTGATTTGATGCTTATTAAGTATTTGATATCATTGAATGACTTCATAGTTTGCATGATATAGTTGCTGTTGCAAACAATGAGAATGTTTATGCATCCTAATGATTATGAATTCAGAGTTATATTATGATATAACATGCAAAGACTTAATGGTGACTTAAAATTATGAGGAAATAATCCTTTGGACCCATCAGACTATAGGTGGTGAAAAGGTGATCCTAAGAAAATGATCCTTTTGACCCATCAGACTATAGGTGGTGAAAAGGTGATCTTGATCCTTTGGACCCATCAGACTATAGGTGGTGAAAGGCTCTTCTTGCCAAAGATCTAAAAGAGACGACTAGAAGGTATGAGCTCATAACCTAGATTACTCCCAAAAGGTGGAGTATAGGGTGGCCCAGGAAAATGATGATGAAAGTAACTTTAAGTCACCTAAGAAACTAAGTAAATGCATTATGTGAATATGATGTTTTGCTATGCATAGTATTTATGAGATGATGATGAGAAATATGATGTTTTGCTATGCATAGTATTATGAAATGATGATGAGGAATATGATGTGATTTTATGCATAACTATGTTATTATATATGAAAGGAAAAGTTCATTATAAACATGACATGTTAAGTTTATGATGCATTATAAGACGCATGATTAAAATCGATGAACCTCGGAAGTATATTTTCAAACTTAATAAATCAATCTTAGCATGCTCACTATTTCATAATAACCCCGAGGTTCCTTAGGACGATGATGATGACACGATGCATATGAGGTGAGTACTAGAGATTCTTATAAAAGTTTCTCACTCTCTTTCTTTCCATCTCGTCTTCAGAAAATGATAGTGATGTTCGTGATTTCGTTGATGCTCTCACCTGGTAGATGTACTTGATCTGGTGAACCAGCTTATTATCCTTGAGGAACGTATCGCTAAACTTTGCGTGAGCTTGGATATCTATCCCTATGGAGTGTTATTACTAGGTGCCATTAATGGATGTCCTTCCATCCATATATTATTTATATTTTGTTAGATTGCCTACACCTAGTCTTATTCGTTGGTAGGCAAACTATCTATGTGTTATGTAATTATGGATGTTATATGATGGAGCCAATATGATGTGTTTTTCATGCTATATCTGCACGTTATTCGCTTTATTTCGATTATTGTTCACGTTATGTGCGGCTCACGTTTTCAATTATGTTTTAAAAAAAATGGCTCGTAATTTCACTAAGTATTTTCAAAGTATGATGAAAGAACTGAAGCAAAGAGTAAAGTCTAGTAATTAATCAATACAACCTAGGTGTATTCGTTAATTATTAGGGTGTTACACTACATGTATTGAATTTGATAGATATGGAAGAATACATCAAGTACAATTCTTGTGAACTTGCTGAAAATTTTACGTGGATGAAAGATGATTTACTATTGGAACCAGAATTTTTATTTTCAAAAATTACATGTATTGAATTGAATGATTTTGAAAGATACATCAAGAACAAGTCTTGTGGGCTGAAAAATCTTGCTATATGTAATAATCAAGCTTGAAAAATGGGCAGTAGACTTGGTGTTATTTAAGAAAATTTGGGTGTCATTCATAGTAATAAAAGCTTGGAAACTTTCAGCAAAAAAATAAATAAATAACTGGTTCATCATGAAAGCTTATAACCAAGTTGTTTATGAGGAATTATTACCCAAAGAATGTGGCTGGAATTTTAATGGTATAGAAGCTAGTGAAAGTTTAGAAAAACCTTACAACAGTTATTATAAAAAAAATTTAAAAATATTTAATTGCTATAAGAAATTTTAATTCATAGTAGAAGTAGTTTGAAAATCCATCGCAAGAACTTGGTTGATTGCTGGAAAATTTATGAGAATTATTACTAACTAGGAATTGTAATAGAAATTTTGGATAGTATAAGAATCTATTAAAATCCTAGTAGACTTTGCAGAAAAACGTGATACCAGGACACCAGAATGTTATGAGAAATATCTCATAAAACTTCGCCAGACTTCAGAAGATTTTTAAGAGATGTTGAACAAAACATTTCATAAGAGTTTAAGTAGATTTCAAGGAAAAGTCTCAAAGTAAAGTATGATAATAGAACCTTTAAAGAATAAGTCTTACTCAACAACTATGTATTTACGTACCAATGATAAAGATGCACGTGAAGAAAGGAAACTTAAGACAATAAACCTTATGCAATGTAATTTTTTTAGTGCTAAGCTCATGGATTCATAGGTACAGACGAGTTACGCCCTTAGAACTATATCAGGATGTAATCGCGACAGCATTACATCGTTATGAGGAAAGGATGTACTGAGAAGAGCAAGGCTATTGAGATAGATGTAGTAGACGTACTCTATCTAGTGAACTATATCAGGTTGTACCGACGACATTACATCATTGACAGGACATGTAACATTCCTGCGCTCTTATGGATCCGACTGTCCCCACAAACCAACACTTGTTTTTCAGCGCTTTGTCCTCATTCACACGCTTCTTGGAAAACTTCCCAGGAGGTCACCCATCCCAAATTACCCCAAGTTAAGCACGCTTAACTATGGAGTTCTTTCGTGATGGGCTACCGAAAAGAAATATGCATCTTTGTGGCATAAGTAGTACCAATCAATTCATATAAGCCCTCCTTAACTGGATAGTCTCATACCTATACAGACTCAGGATCCCTCTCATTCGCATGTGTAATCGGTTCATTCATGTACCCCGCTTGGAGGCAGGAGCCGCTCCTTGTCCGTGCCTTCTCGCACCGGCAATCCTCTCCTCTCCTCGGGTGTTAAGTATAATCCAAAGAGAAGTATATCAAAGAGTCCTATGAGTTCTACCATTAAGCTTTAAAATTTTCTAATAGAATTAAGTTAAAAGACTAATGAGACCATTATATAAACAACTGAAGATACATTGCTTATTTTGCATTAAGTTGAATATCATTGAGTAATAGACTAGTGTTTTCCTATTGGGAATCGTTGATTCTCATTCCTACTGTATGATATATTTTATATAGATGGCCTCTAATCGTGTTCTTTCTTGAGATGCCTGAGTTGCAATGGTATTATGACTTGGAGTTAGGGTCATTGTATCTGGTCGCTAAGTCTCGTATCCATATTTATATACTATTTGCTCGCCGTTGCTACTACTATCATGAGTCCTACATTTGATCCAGAGTCCCCTTTTCCTACTTTTTCGCTGTATATGACTCATCCATCACAGCCACCCCAGCCGTCCATGTTGAGTCTGATCCTTTAGAGGACACATCCTGTTCCTCTACCCCTTTCCTGAGGTAGTGGACTGGCAGGGTTACCTAGCTGATATGCCTAATGGGCACTACTATCCACTTGCTTGACTATCTACGGTGTATCCAGCTTGTTGATAGACGTAGTATGACTTAGAGTCCCTCACATTATCTGACTATCTTAGGCTCTTATGTCTGACCCTTTGATGAGCCATTGACTGAGGGAATTAGGTTTATCTGTGTAGTTGGTTGTATTTTTGTTAGGCCCTAACTTGGATTAGGTGGTCACTGCGAGGACAAGGGGAGGGTTGTTTAAAATAAATATGTAATTAGGTGTGAATGTATATACTATAATTGTATGACTTAACTTATTATGGATGTGATATAAAATGTAAATTATTGTGTGATTGACTTCTTAGGATGCACATTATATCCCTGCTATTTCTAGACATTAATTATTATGTTGAAAGGATTGCGAAATGCAAAAAATTAGTATAGCTTTTAGTGCAAGGCTCTTATTTATTACAACACATACGTATATAATTCCTATGAATGAGAAAAATAAAATCTATAAGGTAGTTATGGGTAATGACTACTTATTGTAACATTATGACTCGAGCATAACACTATAGTAGGAAAGGTATTACATTATGGTATTAGAGGTTCATCCTTTTAAAGCCTGGGGATGGTTGACTTGCTTCTAAAGGACACTCTGAGATTTTAGTGTCATGCAATAAAATCTTATCTGTTTAGATAAGGAGTAAACTTTTATATGCGTGATGTTTACCTTTGAAGTACTTAGTTTTGTCACACTTAGCTTTGTGTTGAGTTTGATCACCTCAATGTTTTTGTTATGTGTGACAGGAACCAATGGCACCAGGTAGGCATCCTAGGACTAACAATAACCCAACAGCATGCCTGATGAGAATACAACAGCCTTTATGCAGGATTTTTGGAATATGACCCAAGCCATTAGAGAACAAGCAGTGGCTGCTAATCGATGGAAACACTTGGGAGGCAAATGGGACAAGGAGATGATAATGACAATGGCCATGAGCGGTTAATGTTCTCAAAGTTTCAAAAGGCATGTCCACCTTATTTTAGGGATGTGAACCCTGATAAGGCTGAAGAATGGATGAGACAATTGAGAAAATCTTTCAATCCTGGATTGCTCAAATCAACAGAAGGTGACATTTGCTGCTTTTGTATTGGATGCTGATGCAAATTCCTGGTGGGTTGGAACATGAAGACTCTTGGAGGGAGTTGGGATTGAGATTACTTGGGAGGTGTTCAAGGAGGCCTTTTACAAGAAATATTTTCCTGTTTCTATAAGGAATACAAAGGAGTTGGAATTCCTGAGACTCCAACACGGAAATATGACTGACTGAAACACAACTAGATTTGAGGAATTATGTAAGTTTTCTACCATCTACCAGTAGAACCCCAATGAGGAGTGGAAATGTGTGAAGTATGAAGGAGGTCTGCGAGAATATCTTGATCTGTAGGGCCAATGGAAATTAGAGATTTCCCTACATTAGTGAATAGAAGGACTCTAGTAGAAGAATATGCTAAGAAGTTGACTATATCTCGATCAAAGCAATATGATAATAGGAGGAAGTTCGCACTACAAGGCCCAAGATTTACCTGCCCTATCATCAAGAAGGGATGATAGGGTTTAGGGTTTAGGGATGATAAGATTTAAACCTGCCCTACGAGAATGAAAAGGGAAACAGCTCCAGAAATCGTTTACTAACAAGGAATGCCCAAATGTGGGAAGCATAATGGTGATAAACCATGTTTATTTGGACAGAACGTTGCTATCGCTGCAGAAAGCCAGGTTTCATGAGTGAAGGATGTCCAACTAGAGATTTACTGCCGTTTTCAGGCCACAATAACAAGGACATGTTTATACTATGAATGCCAAAGAAGCTACACTATCCAAGGAACTCATTTAAGGTACGTGCAGAATTAATCAAGAATCCTTAATAGTCCTGTATGATTCAGGAACCCCAAACTCATTTATATCTTTGAAATGTGCACATTTTCTGAAATTGTCCATATCTGATTTACCCCATGATTTGGCTGTTCACACACCTACTAATAAACATGTAAAAATGGGTCAAGTTTGTAAAAGCATTCTTGTTCAAGTTAAGAGTAGGACATTCATAATTGAATTAGTCTACTTACCATTAGTTGGTCTTGATCTTATTCTTGGCATGGATTAGCTCTCTACCAACCGTGTGATATTAAGGTGCTATGATAAGACAGTAGTATTCCCATCAGATATCTCTCTGAACAAAAGGTCTCCATGTGTTTTTACCTAAATTCCTTAGAATTAGGATGTGGAAATTCTAGTAGACAGGGGTATGTATTCTTGTTGACTAGTGTAGCAGAGGGTGAGTAGGAATTAGAAGAGATTCCGGAGTTCAAGAATACTCCGATGTATTTCTAGAAGATATACCAGCGTTTCCCCATAAAGAGAGATAGAGTTCTCTATTGACTTGGTACCAGGAACGGGTCTGATTTCCATAGCTCCTTATGGGATGTCTCCTTTGGAATTAGTAGAATTGAAGAAGCAAATTGAAGAGTTGTTAAACATTTTACCGACCTAGTACATCACCATGGGGAGCTCCTGTACTCTTGGTGAAAAAAATGACGAAGGTATGAGGCTATGTGTTGACTACAGACAACTGAACAAGGTGATGATCAAGAATAAGTATCCTCCTAAGGATTGAAGATCTCATGGATCAATTAAGGAGAGCGACAGTATTCTCCAAAATTGATTTGAAATCGGGTATTACCAGATTTGAGTTCGGAGTAGATATTCCAAAGACTGCTTTAGAACGCGGTATGAGCATTACGAATATACAGTGATGTCCTTTGGATTAACGAATGCCCCAGCAATTTTCATAGACTACATGAATCGAATCTTCAACCTACCTCGACAAGTTTGTGATTGTCTTTATAGATGATATTCTCATTTATTCAAACTGAGGAGGAACATGAAATGCACCTCCGAACAGTGGTACAGATTTTGCAAGAATGGAAATTGTATGCCAAGTTGTCAAAGTGTGAGTTTTGGATGAAGGAAGTAAAATTTCTTGGCCATGTCGTAGGGGAAGGAATCAGTTGACCCAGCAAAGATTAAAGCAGTTTTAAAGTGGGAAAGGCCAACCACTGTTACAAAAAATTCATAGTTTCTTAGGATTAGCTGGGTATTAGAAGATTTATCAAAGGATTCTCCCAGATATCCTTGCCTTTAACAAAGCTAACTCGCAAAAATACACCGTTGACTTGGTCGATAGAGTGTGAGAAGAGTTTTCAAGAACTAAAGCGAGATTGAACGGCAGTGTCGGTCTTGCCAGACCCACTCCATCCATTTGAGGACTCCTGTGATGTGTCAGGAAAAGGCTTAGGGTGTGTTTTGATGAAGAATAGAAATGTGGTGGCCTATGCTTCAAGGCAGCTGAAGCTGCATGAGGTAAACTACCCTATTCATGATCTTGAACTGGAGCAGTAGTGTTTGTTTTGAAAATTTAGAGACACCATCTCTATGGAGTGAAGTTTGAAGTCTTTTCTGATCACAAGTGTAGCACCCTAATTTTTAACCTAATACGCTCGAGTCACATTCTGGTTAATTACTAGTTGTTACGCCTTTGTTTTGGAACTTAACTTATTCTTCTTTAAAATACGAGTAATAAAAATATGGCTAAAATTTTTTTTGAACTTTAAAACTAAAATGCGAGCCCCGCATGCGTATAGATACCGATTAATACACGTATGACATAGCAAGCATATAAACTTTTATCATAGCATATATATGTAAACCATAGTTTAACATACACAAATCATATTAACAAGCCATAACCATAACATAATAGCGATGTCCTGTATACGTCAGGACATCCTAAGATACTAAACTCAACAATAAGGTTGAACATGCACCAGTCTAATGCTACACCTAACTGTAACAAAACTAGACTAGTCTTCAGTACATGTTCATCAAAAGACTGGGCTACGAACGGGTATGAAGGGCATGACAACCATTCAGCCAATGCGAGAAGGAACATTATCTCTATGCTTCCGCTGCGACCTCTGATCCAGTAGGTAGCTCGACTCCTATACCCATGCCTCAGGGAAGGTCACGAACAACACCATCATCCATGTCCTGGAGACAACACGGGAGAAAGAAAGGGATGAGAAACTTATTCAAGATTTCTAGGCTCCCCGACTCTAACACAAGTGTCATCGTCATCGCCCCAGCCACTTCGGTTTTCATTATGAAGGAGAGGTACATGCATAAGGTTCAATTTTAAACTTCTCAGAAATCTTTTTATCCGAAGTGGGTGTCTTTTAACATGGGTCTTAATGACATGAATGCAATAGGTATCTCATATATGCATGGCAATACCTGAATGAGCATAATTAACACATGTAAATAGCACATACCACATGATTAAATTAACCAATAAAATAATAATGTAACGTATGCATATGCATCTTTACTTTATCATGATTGAACTTTCAAGTTCCTTTCTTAATGACTACCCTCGTACATCATCACCATAAACCAACCATCTCACCTTCCTTGATGATTTTACAGTCATCACCAAAACTCCACCTCACTGATTACCTAGGATGAGCTCAATCCTAACAAGCCGTCGCTAGATTTAATATGGGATAATAGAGGGGAAACACATCACTTTCTTATCATGAGTATGCAACTTTCTTGGATCACCTCTCATAACCTTTAATTCGGGAGTCTAGAGGATCACTCCATTTGTATAATGTCACATTTAATTCTTAGCACATTATGTTAAAATGCAAAGTCATAACCATATCATATGCTTTTCTCATGCTCTTTTGAACATATGCAACTTACAATATTCCAACTCAAATTATATCATGCCATATCCATTCAAAATCAAATAACTAAACATATAAGGCCTCAATTTCACATAATTCCTCAAGCATATGGAAAATCACAACATTAACTAATCTTAAATTTAATTCTAGATTGTTCTTATAAATAAATTTGTATCTTTATGGCAACACAATAAGTAACTTTTAGATTAGTAGCGAAAATTAGAGAGCTCAATATAAGGATGTCTACTTTTAATAAGATGTGTATTTCATGAGTTAAAGTTCTCATGTGAGTTGAAATAGTGAGTTTTGAGCACTAAGTAAATCAAGTGATGGCATAATTTTAAACATGCAATGCAAGCTTCATTTGTAATCTTGGCATTATAGGGTGATGGCAAGAAAAGCATAAGCTATGCAAAGCTTTGAATTTGAATATGAGAATGCAAGCTCTAGTTTTAAATCTTTACGTTTGGGTGATGACTAAAAAAATAAATATGCTAGACAAGAAATGTAAACATGAATGCAAGTTCAATTCTTTATTTTAGTGCTCTAGGCCCCTTAGAGTATTCACTCTAAAACACATTTCAACTTTAAGGTTGAAATAGATAGGCTTTGAGATTAATTATTTAGGTGATATAAAAATGCAAGTTCTCATTTTAATCTTTAAGTTTAAGTGATGACTAGAAAATAAATATCCTAGACAAGAAATGTAAACATGAATGCAAGTTCAATTCTTTATTTTAGTGCTCTAGGCCCCTTAGAGTATTCACTCTAAATCACATTTCAACTTTAAGATTTAAATAGGTAGGCTTAGAGATTAATTATTTTGGTGATAGCATAAATGTAAACATGAAATGCAAGGCTTAAATATAAATATGCAATGCAAGGACTTGAAATATAAATATGAATGCACTCTATTTATTATTTCTTTGAGTCCTAGGCTCAAGTTTACCATTTAACAACATAATATCTTCCTTTGCTAAAAACTCTTAAAAGTGAAACCTTCAAGCTTTAGAGGTCAAATAAGTGATGGTTTTGCAACCAACACCCAAGATCCTCATCATCAAGCCATGGTTTTTTCATTATGTAGGCCATCAAGGCCTAAAATAAAGAGAGAAGAAAAGGAAAATAAGAAGCCGAAAATGTGGAGGAAGGAGGAATCGGTATTACAACATCTTAAAATAATGAGCAAAACAAAAGAAAAGAATAGTAATCTTTAAAAAAACTCCCTACCAAAGATGTTTTTCTTTTGAAAAGTGAAAAGCTTGGTCTTGGAAATATGATGAGAAGAACTGTAACACCCTACCAACTTCTACATTCTCCTCGAGTACTAACATGGTAATTAGGGGTATTACTAATGTTTTGAATATGCACTAGTCGTAACATGCAGTAATAAAGAAGTGTACTACATATATAGTCGTAGCCAAAATCAGATAGATATAGATGGACCTCAGGTTTTAGTTACAGTATGCACATTATCATAAGAGGTAACCACAGGAATACCCCTAACTAGTCAAAATCTTTGTAGTGAACAAGACTAGTTCCTCCTACCAAAAACCCAACCTACCCAAGATAACATACAGATGCAACGTAGCAAAAGAAGACTAATAATATGTCACTCAGGCCGGAAGGTCCTGAGACTATCCTATTACTATGTACAATGCATCCGTCTTGGAGATCTCTACTCCTCATACAGGAAACCGTTGGCCATCCGGGCGATGACCTCACCTCCGCCGGGGCACCGGGTCCTCAGAGGGATCTGAGTCAGATGAGGAGGATGACGAAACGGGTGCGTCTGCTGGCTGATATGCGGGTGGAGCGAGGGGATCTCAAACGCAGGATGGGCCATGTGAAGGGGCACACCGTCATAAGGAAAAGCGGGGTCGAATTCCCTGCAAAGACCGAAGTCCTGAAGGAGCGATCAAAGAACATGTAGATCCGGAACTGGGAATAACCAACGTACATGCAGTCCAATGCTGGATCATATTGCCACACCCATTGTGGCGAATCACAGAAAAACACCAGGGACGGCATCTGCGAATCTGAACAATATAATACATACAACTGGGGGTGAGAATATTATAAAATTCTCAGAGGGTAGTTTCCCCATATACTACACAGGAGGCAAAAGCAATTCATGCATATACAATATTCATACAAAATCATACACAGAAATCTTGAAACCCTAGGCCGGGAACTAAGGATAATATCACAATAATCGATCGAGTAATAATATGTACAATCAGAAACTCCATTCCTCATATTTTCTCAATTTTCTCAACATAGGGAAGGCTTATTCTCACAAAGAGATACATTCACACTCCACAATTTCACAGAGGACCATAGACTGCTAGGACATGAGCTCATTCCTATTCGAGATCACCGAACTTAATTTTTTTCCATTTCCGGATCACTCACAAGTCTATGCCTAGCCGATACGTCTATCGACTCATAACTTTTCTAGGGAAGTCCTTCTTTTTGCTTTCCCTCTCAATTCTTTCTAAGCCTTGTTTCTATTTTCCCCATATGTTTCAAACATACACAGTAAGATATGTACATACTATCATAGAATTTCAGCCATTTCCACATCTCATTATCCTGGCAGGATTGATGTTCCACGCACAATAATTTGTTACCATACCAAACAACCATTCCAACCTTAAGGAAAATTTCACATGACACTTCAATGTGTCTAAAACAACCTGTAAAAATTTCAGGGCAATCAGAGTTATATAACCACTTCAATAAAATAGGCAAATCTGGTGGCCAGAAGCCACAAATTCATAGTCCAGACTTGTGTTCTCAAAATATTTAGCCCTAGAATTCGATGGAATCATCGTACAAGAAAATTCACAGAGGTATTTCAACATGTTATTAGTCTTGTGTAAAAATTTCAGGAGCTATCTCAATCAATTGCTATGATGAAAAATTTGGACAAGTTTGTTACTTCAGTCTCAACAATTCAGAGAGCGGCAGTTACAATTCGATTCCTAATTTTTTTGAGGCATCAAACCTTAGAATTAACCCCTAAGAAAATTCATGTGTTTAGTTTAAGAGGTTAACTACTACATATAATTTATGGCTCATGAAACCACCCACAAAATTTCCAGAAAATTCGTGAAAAGTTCTTATTATAGAACAGAATTCAGTCCAGCAACCTAGTTCCAATTTCACTTGAGAGAAAACCCTTTTAAAACCATCCAAACACAACACAAAAATTCATACATCAATATCAATATGTTAATCATCAATATCATCAAAATTTTCGGAATTAGGGCAAGCTAAAATAGAATTGAAAAATTTCACAAAAAGGAAGCTGAAAACCCTACTCTTGAAGGTTCAGCAAGTTTCTATCTCTAGTTTGCTTCAAGATGGGATTTCTTCACAACCAAAACTCCCCACACAACTTCAAACCCTCCTCTGATCAATGATGGATGTGCAAGAAGGATGAGGTTTTTGAAATTCCAATCGGTTTAATTGTAGAGGTGGAAGTGTAGATCAATTTTTGTGAAGGAAGATTTGGGTTTTGATGATTCTAAGCTACGATTTTTGTGAGATGAACACAAGATGAAGCTCTTGGCTATGGAGGACTTCCAACTTCTGATTTCTCCCTGGAATGGCCAAGAATGATGCTTGGCTTTTGGGAGGAAGATTGGTGACTAGGCTTGTAATAAATACAAGCCAAGATATTTATCCAAGATCATGATGAGTTTTGATGACTAGGCTATGATGGACGGCTAGGATTTGATCTTGGATTCCAAGATTAGATCTTGGCCTTCCACTTGTCTTGATTAGGTAGATATTATTTAGTTGTAGTGATAAAAGTATCTTTCGGTGTTAAAAATCGCACACCGAAATCTCATCGAACGGGCAAACACCGTACCGATCTACCCGATATTACCCGTAAAGCAATTCTAAGCATAACATTATCATTTCCACACATGTCTAACCTTATTTTCATGTTTCCTAACTTTGGGGCACCTCTGGGTCCCAAACTCTCCAGTTTCAATAGCCCAGCGGCCTGCGAGCCCGCAAAGTACTATTCAAATTTTTTTTTTGGTACTCGCTCATGGAGCCGTGCTCATCATAATCACGTCTGCCAAAATTCTAATATTCCTATTAAGTTTTCCTCAATTAATATCTGAAGAAAACTAGGATGTTACAAGAACAAATCTTTCTTGGTGCTAAAGTGGTTTCGGCCAAGAAGGAAAGAAAGGGAAGAAAGGTATGTCTTGGGTTTTTGATCTTGGAAGTGGAGAGGTTATGTGTTTAAAGGAATATTTATGGTGGTTATGTGGTGGTTTGAGGTTAGGAAATAGTGGAGGATGGTGGCTCTTGCAAGAATGAAGAAGAAGGAGAAGAAGAACTTTTTGTGCTTAAAGAAAGAAAACTTGAAGTTGTAAGTATGACCAAGTCTTTTTGCAAGTTCTCTTGATACCTATTTATAGAAAATGAAATACAAGGGAGGTGAAATGGCAAGGAAGAGAAAAATATCTCTTTGCATGGCATGGCTTTGCGTATGGCTAGGTATAGTTCAAGGCATGGCTTAAGGTATGGCTAGGTATGGTTCTTTAAGTATATTTTAATTGAATTTCAACATGTGATGGACGAAAATGGAGGAGGGTGGCTAATTTGTTTAGGAAAAATGGGGAGGTGAAAATCTCATTTTAATGTTGGTTTATGGGTATGTTTAGAAGTTGATTTGGTTAGGTCATGGATTAGGGTTGTAATTTAGTGTTTTAGGTGAGAAAATGAGTAATTAAGGTGGCTCAAGACAAGATTAAAGAGTGCTCTTGCTTGATTAATGCAAATCCACCTTTATTAGGGAGAAATCTCATCATGTGACCATTTCCATAATTCAAGGAAATTGGAATAGGGATTTTACTATTCATGAAAATGTGACATAAAGTCTTAAATCGATAAAAGGATTTTGAGTTTCTCTAAGCAATCTTAGGTTCTAATTAACCTCAATTAATTATTTTGACTCTAGATTAGTACTTAGAATTTACTAATCTTTAATTAGAGCCTAATATTGCTTAGGTTTCGTTAATCGTATCATTAGGCCCAAAATGCACTTAGGGGGCAAAATGGTAATTTTATTCGCAAAAGCCTCCCGGGCTACCCGGTCTTAACTCGATGTTAAACATTACTTAAAAACATCATTTCAAACCTTTGGGTGAAGCTTAGGCTCAATCGTCACTTAATTCGGTGTTAATTAGCCACATGGGCATTTTGGTCATTTTACGCATCGAAACTCAAAAATGAGATTCTTCTGCTCTATTAGCATACATAACACATGAAATCCCCTTTCAACATCAAACATCCCCTGGAGGATGGCCAGGGCGCGATCCTCATTTTCTTGGTAAAATGACCTTAGGGGCATTTTGGTCATTTGCACACGAAAGATTCGGGCGTTACATTACTCCCCTCCTTAAAAAAGAATTTCACCCTCGAAATTCGTTACAGGTTCATGATTGTACTAGTTGGATAAGCATGATGGGTCAAAATGAAGGAAAGGAAAACAAACTTGATGGTAAAATTGGGTAATATGAAGGTTTGCTATCAATTGGAGCACTCATCAACATGTGTATCAGTTAGATATAGGTGACAAGTTGAGGTATAAATTGATACTCATGACTTACACATGGTCAAGCTTGAAAATGGGGTAGGACAACTCATCTATGACTATATGTACATTTTGCAAAGGGATGACAAGTGCAACTGATTTCAAAAGTTTGAAGAGAGGGTATGTTAGCTCTTATGGGGAAGTCAAAACCAAACACTCAAACTATCCACATTTGGACAATTTAAGACATGGAGGAAGGAATCATTTAACACTTGCTAGGATAGAAGCTCAAGAAGCATGACGTATATGGCAAGTTTACTAGAAGAAACACAACCAAGAAATTCATAGGGAGGAACAATTCCAAAAGGCCACCAAAGGTTAAAGGGTCATTCATGAAGGATTCGCAAGGTTTTCACACCATTATAAGCTACAAACCAATGCATGGAACCAAAATCAGGAAGCACAATAAAAAATCCTACCATTTATCACGCACTTACCTTGAGTGCGAGAGTAAGAGGTATCTTCGACATTGACCTTGAACACTCGTCCTTGTTGTTGGGGTTTAGAAATGGCGTTCAACTGTGGGGTCTTCACATTGCAATCTCAAATCATGTGACCAGGCTTGCCACACCTAAAGCACACTTCTTGGCTATCTAGATAGGGACGATTACCATGATTCTTTTGCACTTTGGACAGCGACAACAGGGTCCCTCTGAGGTGCCTCCTCCTTTGGACCATTCGATCCCTCATGATGAAAATCCCTCTTAGGATCTTGCGGCTGAACTGCGATTTGAACTATGGCCTGACTGAGACTGAAGCTCGGAGCTTATCTGTAGCTTGGTGAAATTCTCAGCCCTTGGTGCGCTGAGCTTCTTGCCCATCCTTGATGATGCGGCACTTATTGACTAGGGTAGGGAAGTTCCTAATCTCCAAATGTGCAACGGCGACATTAATCTCCACCTTCAGTGTAACGCCCAATTTTTCTGTTTGAGTACAAATGACCGAAATGCCCCTAAGGTCATTTTTGCCCGAATTCGAGGAATTCGACCCGCACCGAATGGGTTAACTCAATGTTTGAAGGGGGGTTATATCTATTATGTTTGATATCCGAGGTGAAAATCTCGTTTTTCAAACTTTCGGCTCAAATAACCAAAATACCCTTACAGTTTTACCGGGTAAAGGTGCCGTTTGAGCCCGGAACTTTTCCAGGAAGTTCGGAATGATGTTTATGAGTGATTTTTGATGTTTAGTTAAGCAGAAGGGATCCCAGCAGTTTTAGTGCAAAATTACCATTTTACCCCTAGAACAGGATATAGTGAGCCTAATGACGTAATTAAGCAAACCTAAGCAATATTAGGCTCTAATCGAAGATTAATTTATTTTGATAATTAATCTCAAGTCAAAATAATTTATTAAGGTTAATTAGAACCTAAGATTGCTTGGTTAAACTCTAATTACATTCTTTGATTCAAGATTCCTAGTCATGGAATCTTGAATAGTGTTTTCTCTATCCAATTCCTTAAATTAAGGAATTGTGCCCATACCTTCATTTGACTAAGAGAATGATATTAAATTGTTAATCTAGCAAGAACACTCTCCTAATCAAGTCTTGACAACCTTAATTAGCCATTACCTCTCCTAAACACTTTCTTACAAACTCCTAATCAAAACCTTAATCAAAGAAACAACTAAACACATCCTTAAACCACAATTACATGAACAAAATCCCTTCCCCCTTGGATGATATGCTGGCCGAAAATCCCTTCCCCAAATTGTGTCACATGTTGAATTTCTCTTCACTCAAAGGCCATGCTTCAAGCCATACCATGACCTATACTTCCACCCATGCTTGCCCATGCTTAAGCCCATGCCAATCAAGAGATATTTCTTCTCTCCTTCCTCCTCAGATGACCGGCCACCCTTCCTCCTCTAAGGCCATCCATGAGCTCTCAATCTTCTATAAATACGCTAGCTTGAAAGCCTTTAGGATCCTTTACACACTTGAGCAAACTTCAAGCTTTCTTCCCAAACTCAAAGAACCTCTTTTTCCTCCTCCCTTGGCCGAGCTCTTCATCAAGTTTCCAAGAAGGATTTCTTTCTCTTTGCCTTTCAATAAACAAAGCTTTCCTTCCTCTCTTCAAGACTTCTTTGGGTAGGGGTTTATTTTCCAAGTTTTGTGTGCTTCCTTTAAGGAAGAGTTCTAGATTTTCTCTTGGTTTTTCCAAGTTCTTTTTCTCTTCTTTTATTTTCGGCCTAGAGCTTTGTGTTGAGAAAACTTTGGCTTGATGATGAGGTTTCAAGATAATGGACTTGTGATGCCATGTGAGAAACCTCTAAAGCTTGAAAACTTGGTCTTAGACCACATATGATTTCGGTTTTCCTTTTTCTTTTTCCCTCTAAAGATTTTGGTTTTCATTCCTTTCTTTTAACAATTTTGATAAAAGTGTTGAGTAGATCGCCAAAGGTTTTGTTAAGAAAAATTAATCACATATTTTCAGAGAGCTCTAAGCTTACCCTTGCTAACCTTAAAGTTGGTCGGCCGTTCTAAGAGTTTTAATCTAGATTGAAGCCCATAAGCAATAAAATAAAGAATATGAGTAGTTCTACTTATGTTTGTTTTGTTAAAGTGTTGGTATTTTTGTTTTAATCCACTTTCTTGAGCTTGATGATGAAGTTCAAACCAAAGACTTCTTTGAAGACTTGGTGTTAAGAACTCTAAAGCTCATCTTCTATTGTTAAGATACATGTTGGGTTAAGGCTATTGATATTCCTCTAAAGTCTTGCAAGAGCTCTAGTTAAGATAAAATAAGTTGCATCCATGTTTAAATTTGTGCCTTGCATCTCATGTCTATTTTGATGCCATCACTAAGCTCTCAAGAATAAATAAATGAACTTGCATTATCATGTTTAAATTCCCAAACTTGCATTTCATGTTTACTTGTAACAACCTAACATCTGACCCAATACTACTAGTAAGTACTTAGGTCAAATATCAGTCATTACTTACTATCATGGTTCTTTTATGAGAAAGAGAAATAACTTAAAGAAAATACGGGCCACTTTTTTTTTTCTTAAAGTAAAAGCCGCGTATCTTATCGGGTCGGTATCATAAAGTGTGGAAATATAAACATAGAAGTGGCTCTAGATGAAATATAACATCACATTGAAATACTTCATAGATAATAATATGCCTACCTACTGGAGGACTTTCGAGTACATGAGATGATGTGAATACAACTGAAACAAGAAATACATGTAAATAGAAACCACAGAACCAGAAATCGTAAAAGGAACACCCCCTCCCAAGAACATCTAAAGTGGATAACCTCAATACAAAAAAGGTTTATCCGTTCTACATGTAGTGCATGCACTAAGGACTACCCTCTATCCTAAAGCTAATGCCATGGGTAAGGCGGACGTAACCAATCCATGGACGAAGTGCGTCTGAGTAGGCACGAGGAGGTCCTCCATGATGAAGCTCGGCTGGAGCGGGCATGGTGGAAGGCTGGACATTTCCCTACGTCAAGGCCGTGGACTAGGTACCGGCTCTCCGAGGCTAGTCACCGTCTCCTCACTACCCATGGGCATATGCGGTGGAGGGGGCAGAGTTAAGGGATCCTCCTCCGAGTCCTGAGTGAGGGGCACGTACTCGGTACCCTTCAGACTAGAGTGAGTCCGTAGAATCCTCTCAGAGCATACGGCATGCTCAAAAATCATCGCATCATCATAAGGAGACGTAGAGTAAAGAGAACTAGAATGAAGTTTGAATTCCCCAAGCAATTTTAGGTTCCAATTAATTTCAAATGTTGGTTTTGGCCCTAGGTTAATTATGGAAATTAATTAACCTTTAATTAGAGCCTAATATTGCTTAGGTTTAAGTTGAACGCTCATTAAGCTGAAAATGCGATATGCAAGGGCAAAATCGTAATTTTTACTAAAACTTGCCCGGGACCTCCGGACTTAAGCAAACATAGTTCATGCCTTAAAATCATTGTTTTAAACCTCGGACGAAGTTGGGTCAAAGCGGAACTAAAACCCTTAATTCCGTTACGAGGTATTTGGTCGTTAGCAAGAGATCTCATAAATGAGGTTTTTCTGCTCCGTTAGGCATTCGCACTCAAACAATCCCCTTCATATAACATATGAACCCTATGAGGATGGCCCAAAGCCTTTCGTTTTTGTGAAAACGACCTAAGGGCATTTTGGTCATTTTGAAAGTTTAGCGAAATCGGGCGTTACATTTACATTTCAAGTCATCACTTAATCTTTAAAGATAATAATGAGGTTGCATCTCATATTTATTTTATGCTCTCACTTTACCTTATAATAAAGAGTAAAATGAAGTGCATAGCATGTTTAAGATTATGTTATCACCTAAATACTCTAGAGCTCAAACACTTGTGCTAAGTATCTTCAAATGGAAATTTTAACCATGATAAGTGGATGTTTTAGTATGATACAATGATGGTTTTGATTTTGTAAAATGTGAGGATGATTTCAGGAAAATGTTGGAAAAAAGTTTTATGAAGTCTCAAGGTGTTTAAATAGCTTGAAAAGTGTCAAAAATCATATTTTCTCAAATTTAGGAGTTCTGGTAATCGATTACCAGCTTATGTAATCGATTAGAGAGTTTTCGAAGGGTTTTTGGTTTTGGTAATCGATTACCAAGGCTATTCTTCATGCCTAAACCCTTTAAAACCCTAATCAATTACCTGTTCATGTAATCGATTACTCTGATGTTCTTCATTTCTGGAAAAAGTTTTAGCCCTAAGCAATTGATTACCATCCTATGTAATCGATTACTTGGTTGTTCTTTGAACCCAGAACAAAATTTAGTCTCTGGTAATTGATTACAGAACACCCCTTTTGCTCCTGAAATTGTTCCAAGAGAAAAACTAGCAACTCATATGCACTTATAACATGATTTTATGTGATTATGTGTGATGCACACTTGTGGTTTCTGTCTTGTTGCTTGGCCACTGTATGAATTCTGTTTTGAAGTGTAACACCCTAATATTTAACCCAACACGCCTAGGACACGTTAAGATTAATTATTAGTTATTACTTCCTTTTAAACCCATTCTGCAAAACTACTTAGCGGAAAATCAGGTAAATTTTTTTTTTGAAATACATAAAACAAAATGTGAGCCATCATGTGTAACGTAAACGAAACGTAAAGCAGATACAAAAATAAATCATGCAAAACAAAAGCAAAAAGGAACACCTCAATCATAAAAACATCCATCATAATATTAATTATCATAGTTTAGTACATCCACTAAAATATAAATGCATAAAGTCATCCCATATAGGTGGGCAGAGCTTGCAGTACAAAAACATAAAATATAGGAAAACATAAATAACTAACACATGGAAAAGCCCCTTAAAAGATCGATCCCAAACCATGACTACTCCCTCCCTCGATAAGGGCGCATCTGGGCATCGAGCTAGCCTCCGCTGCATCACCGTATCCTCACTGCCCCTCCCAATATCCATGGGAACTACAGGGGCAGATCCCTCCGAAAGGATGAGAAGGGGGACGGAGGAACGTACTCGAGGTAGCCGCACATGAAGATGATGGTCGGGCATGGCGGTTCTGCTCGTCATGGGGTCACGTCCCTCGAAGATCAAATCATCGCCATAAGGAGAGGTCGGGGTGAAGCGAAAGCTGGAGATCGGAAAAGCAACGGGCGTCCCATGTATGCAAAAATGGGCACGGCACACGACCCTCGCAATGGTAGGACTGATGATCTGGATCATAGTGCAACTCCCACACGGGCACATCAACAAAAATCACGAACGACGCCATTGCGATCTAAAGACGTAACGAAAGAGAGAAGAGAGAGAGAGGGGTGAGAATCTTGCTAAAGAATCTCAGTAAGGAAATCATCTATCCTAGTGTCATCATTCACGTCCCCAGGAACCTTGGGTTTATTATAAAGGTTAAACATGCAGAGGTTCATTATGAGGTTTTCATAAAAGATTATTATCCAAGTCCGTGTCTTTTATGATGAATCTTAATGCATGTATGCAGCATAGCAACATATGAATACATGGCAATACTTGCAACAATAAAACATATCATCAACAATTAAATCACATATAAGTGGCATGTAACTTCTCATCATCAACCTTTCACTTTCATAAGCAAGATACTTCTCATCTTTTCTCATTTCTCAAACTTGTGACATCATGATTTTTAAAACAATAGTAACCGACCCCTGATACTAGGCTATGAGCTCATACCTTAACTAGTCGTCACTAGTTCTTACTTATCCTCTTGATAAGCGAATCATAATCATAAAAATAACAATCCCGATTCCCAAAGTACGGGGGGACCTAAGGAATCATCCATCATGGGACTTTCTTCCTTCTCTGAAACGCATCAGCTGGTTAAGCCAGTGACTTTGTCCGCTTTGGCAGGCTGATGTCGATGCCCTCACGGTTTTACCTTTTCCTCACCGTAGCAGGAGAAGTACGTCTCAGTCTAAAATGCATAATATTAAGAACAGTGACATTGTCGCTTCGGTATGGCCCCCGACCATACCTCCACGGGTTTCCTTTCTCCTCACCGTAGCAGGAGAAATGTGTCTAGCATGTCACATATAAAATCTTTCTTTTCAAAACTTTCTCAAGTCCTTCAAATTTGACGAAAATTTGGGATAACAACTATACTCCGAATTTCCTCAAATTTGAGTCATGCCACATAACTCAACCACACATATTATTCTCATGAAACTTCCTCAATCAAATAAATTTTAATTCACATGAGCATACTCTCCTAACTCATTCATGTTCCAAAATCTCATGCATCTCAAACATAATGTATCATATTATCACAACAACATGTCTCAAATACTCATATAGTCTCATGCTCATGATATTAACATATTCACATCATCACGAGTATACCCACTCGGTCTCATGCTCACATCACACCTCCTATCTCATGGTGTCTTATGCTTTGGCCCTTACGGGTCTTAAACTTGTGTTCCAATTACCCTAACCTTCATTATGGATTTTTATAGCACCTAAGGGATCATTACCTATAATTTTCTCTAATGTTTATGCTTACTAACATAACCAAACAGCTCTACATTCTTTTGGGCGGAATTTTATCATATGCTTACGGGGTCCTAGATTCCGTCTTTGACCCTTTCTAAGTTTCGTCTTCGCCTAAGGCTCTATAATCAACTCCTAAACCAATTATGGGGGATTCCTACACATATCCGCTAATTATAAACCATTTTTCTTAAGTCCAATTATGCTGAAACAGAATTACAAATTTTGTACATCTAAGTGTTCTAGAATTCTCATTTTGAGTCCTTTCTAGTTACTTGTTCTTTCCTAACTTCCCTAAATTGTTCCTTGCTTCACTCAAACATAATTGTACACATTTTAACACCATAAAACAGAATTCATATAGTGGCCAATTACACAAGGTAGAACCGAAAACATAAGCATGAAATAATCACATAATCTCATGATTTAAATACATATAAGTTGCTAGATTCTCTTGGAATCCTTTTAGGAACTCAAAACTCTTTTAGAAACCAATTAATCTCATTGAAATCACATAAATATGTGTTAGGTCAGTAGCTAAATTATTTAGCTCAAGGAATAGATTTAAAACATAAAACTTTGTTCATAAAGTTCCTTGAGTACACCTAAGCTTAGGAAAAATTCCAAGACTTAGACTATGGGCACTTATGATTAGATGAACTCATCCAAGTCCATCATCATCATCATCACAAGGCCGAAAAGGCATCCTTGAAATGCCTCCATTTTCTAAAACATTATGCAAGATACTTGGGCAAGTCTTTGAGCTCTAAGATAATTAAGTGATGACATAAACTTAAACATGTTATGCACTTATTTTACTCTTCATTAGAAAATAAAGTGAGAGCATAAAATAAATATGAGATGCAACCTCATTATTATCTTTAAAGATTAAGTGATGACTTGAAATATAAACATGAAATGCAAGCTTGGAAACTTAAACATGATAATGCAAGTTTATTTAGTTATTCTTGAGAGTTTAGTGATGGCATCAAAATAAACATGCTATGCAAGACATAAACATAAACATGAATGCAAGTTCATTTTATCTTAACTAGAGCTCTTACAAGACTTTAAAGGAACATCACAACCTTAACCCAATATGTACCTTAACAACATAAAGTGAGCTTTAGAGTTCTTAGCACCAAGTCTTCAAAGAAGTCTTTGGTTTGAACTTCATCATCAAGCTCAAGAAAATGGACACAAAGCTCAACACTTTGTCTAAACAAACATACAAAGAACTAAGTCATATTCTTTATTTTATTGCTCATGGGCTTCAATCTAGAGTAAAACTCTTAGAATGGCCGACCAACTTTAAGGTTGGCAAGGGTAAGCTTAGAGCTCTTTGAAATCATATTATTAATTTTCTTAACAAAACTTTTGTGATCTACTTAACATTTTTAGCAAACTTTGTTCCAACAAGGAAAAAGGAAATGAAAAACCTTTCAAGGAAAAGGAAGAGAAACCGAAAATATAAACAAGAACAAGGAAGGAAAACACAAGCATGTATGGTCCAAGACCAAGTTGTTTCAAGCTTTAGAGGTTTCTCACATGACAACAACAAAGCCATTATCTTGAAACCTCATCATCAAGCCAAAGTTTTCCTCTTGGAAAGGCTCCAAGGCTGAAAAGAAAAAGGAAGAAGAAAAGATTTTGAACCAAGAGAAAACTAGAACTTTCTTGAAGAAAACAAGTAAAAACTTTGAAAACAAACCCCTACCTAAGGAAGTCTTTGAAAAGGATGAAAGAAAGCTTGATCCTTGAAGGAATGAGAAGATAAAATCTTCTCTTGGAGGAGGAGGAGGATTCGGCCAAGGGGGAAAGTCAAGGAAGATTATTTTTCCTTGAGTTTGTAAGCTTGGAAATGGAAAGTTTGAGTGTTTAAGCGATGATTTGAGGTGAGGGAGTGGTGGTTTGTGGTGGTGGAAAGGTTCTTTGAGAGGAAGAAGATGATGAGCAAGATGAACAGAACTTGTATTCGGCCAGATTTGCAGCCCAAAGGGGAGGAGAAATTGTTCATGTAATTGTAGTTTAGTGATGTGTTTAGGTGTTTCTTTGATTAAGGTTTTGATTAGGAGTTTGTAAGAAAGTGTTTAGGTGAGGTAATGCCTAATTAAGGTTGTCAAGACTTGATTAGGAGGGTAATCTTGCTAGATTAACAATTTAAAACCATTCTTTTAGTCAAATGAGGTATGGGCACAATTCCTTAATTTAAGGAATTGAAGAAAGAAAATACTATTCAAGATTCCATGACTAGGAATCTTGAATTAAAGAATGTAATTAGAGTTTAACTAAGCAATCTTAGGTTCTAATTAACCTTAATAAATTATTTTGACTCTAGATTAATTATCGAAATAAATTAATCTTCGATTAGGCCTAATATTGCTTAGGTTTGCTTAATTACATCATTAGGCTCACTGTACACTGTTCTAGGGGCAAAATGGTAATTTTGAACTAAAATTGCTTGGCACCTTCCAGCCCAACTAAACATCAAATACCACTCAAAAACATCATTCCAAACTTTCTGGAAAAGTTTCGGGAAACGGCACCTTTACCCGCGTAAAACGCAGGGGTATTTTGGTCATTTTGAGCCGAAAGTTCAGAAACGAGATTTTCACCCGGATATCAAACATAACAGATATAATCCCCTTCAAACATTGAGTTGACCCATTTGGGGACTGTTGTTCGTCCTTAAATTCTGGGTAAAAATGACCTTAGGGGCATTTTGGTCATTTGTACTAAAAAAATCGGGCGTTACATTACTCCCTTCCTTAAAAAGAATTTCGTCCTCGAAATTCGTTACCTTAGAAAAGCTCAGGATACTTCGTCCGCATCTCGATTCCAGCTCCCATGTATACTCTTCCGTCTTGTCTCGTCCCCACGCTATTTTCACCAAAGGAACGGACTTGTTCCTCAATTGCTTGACACCACGATCCACGATCCTTATTGGTGGCAGATTGAAAGTTAGGTCCTCCCTTAACTATACATGCTCTGGTTCTAACACATGGCTAGGATCAGATTGATATTTCTTAGCTGGAGACGTGAAAGACGTCATGAAGATTTGACAGGGTTAGGGGTAGGGCTATTTTGTAGGTAACTATCCCGACTCTCTGAAGGATTTCAAAAGGACCGAAATCATGACTCAATTTCTTGACTCGCATGGCTCTACCTATGCCTGTAGTGAGGGTAATCCTTAAGAAAACATGCTCGCCTTCTTGGAACTCCAACGCTTTCGCCGCTTGTCCGCATAGCTCTTTTGTCAGCTTTGAGCAGTCAAGATTCTATCCTTGATTTCCTTATTTGCTCCGTGGTTTCCCTCACTACTTCCGGTCCCAAAATGCTTTGTTTCTCGAGATCATGCCAACACAAAGGTGACTGGCACTTCCTTCCATACAAGGCTTCGTATGGTGCCATCCGATGCTCGCATGATAACTGTTGTTATACGTGAACTTGATAAGCGGAGGTACTTATCCCAACTCCCTTTTCTTCCAAAACACATGCCCTCAGCATATCTTCCAATGTTTGGATAGTTCTTTCTGATTGTCCATTTGTTTGAGGGTGGTAAGCCGTGCTTAAACAGAGCTTTGAACCAAATGCCTTTTGAAAGGCTTCCCAAAAACGTGACGTAAACCGGAGATCTCGATCCGAGATTATCGTCGATGGAACTCCATGTAATCTCACTATCTCTTGGATGTACAATTGGGCCAACTTATCTAGGGAAAAGGTTATCTTGATGGGTAGGAAATGGGCCGACTTGGTTAACCTGTCCACTATTATCCAAATAGCGTCATGGCCGGCTTGGTTCTAGGTAGGCCGGTCACAAAATCCATGGATATGCTATCCCACTTCCATTTGGGGATAGGCAAAGGTTGCAACATTCCTGAAGGTTTTTGGTGCTCAATCTTCACTTTTTGACAGACCAAGCACTTACTAACCCAGGCAACTACATCCTTTTTCAATCCTAGCCACCAAAACATCTTCTTTAAATCTTGATACATCTTGGTGGCACCAGGATGGATGGTGAAGTGGCTTTTATGGGCCTCCTCCAAGATACTTTCTTGGAGGTCACCATCTTGCGGCACACAATCCGCCCTTCAAATCTCCATAACCCATCGGTTCCTTGCTCAAAACCCTTAAGCTTACTAGCCTTAACCGCTTCGAGGGTCTCCTAAACTCCTCATTTTCCACTTGTGCCATTATGACCCTCTGTTTAAACCCACTTGTCACTGTAAGATGGCACATCTTTACACTCTTTTCTGACATAGACATCCCCAAATTCATATCCCTAAACTTCTCTATTAGTTCAACTTCCTTAACCATCATGTGAGATAGGTGTAATGATTTTTGACTTAAGGCATCGACGACCACATTAGCCTTGCCAGGGTGGTAACTTAAGCCGAAATCATAGTCCTTTAGAAACTCCATCCACCTTCTTTGCCTCATGTTTAACTCCTTTTGATCAAAGAGATGCTTAAGACTCTTGTGATCGGAGAAAACTTCAAACCTTACTCCATATAAGTGATGCCTCCAAATCTTCAAGGCAAACACTATGGTGGCCAACTCTAGGTCATGGGTGGGGTAGTTCACCTCGTGAGGCTTGAGTTGTCTAGATGCATAGGCTACCACTTGCCTATTTTGCATCAACACATAGCCTAATCCCTTTCCCGAAGCATCACAATATACCTCGAAGGGTACATTGGGGTCAGGTAAAACCAAAACTGGGGTCAAGGTTAACCTTTCCTTTAACTCTTGGAAGCTCTTCTCACAATCGGGATTCCATGAAAACGGGGTGTTCTTCCTAGTGAGCTTGGTTAGGGAAGGGCAATTTGGGAAAATCCTTTGATAAACCTATGGTAATAGCCTGCTAAACCCAAAAGCTCCGTATTTCCAATATGGTTGGTATATCCCAATTCATTACGGCTTCTATCTTACTAGGGTCAACAGCTATACCTCCTTTCGATACTACATGTCCCAAAAACTTCACTTCCTCCAACCAAAATTCACACTTAGAAAGCTTAGCATACAATCTCTTCTCCTTCAAAACCTCTAAAACCATCCTTAGATGACTTTCATGCTCCTCGTGAGTCTTCGAATAGATGAGTATATCATCTATGAAAACAACCATGAACTTATCTAAATAGGGTCTAAAGATCCTATTCATGTAGTCCATGAACACGGCGGGTGCATTTGTCAATCCAAAAGACATCACGGTGAACTCAAATGTCTGTGGCGGTTTTAGGTATATCCTCATTTCTCACCCTAATCTGGTGGTATCCGACCTCAAATCAATCTTAGAGAATACCACCGCTCCTTTCAATTGGTCCATGAGATCATCAATCCTAGGCAAAGGGTATTTGTTTTTCACCGTTACACGATTCAATTGCCTATAGTCTATACACAACCTCATGCTCCCATCCTTCTTCTTAACAAACAGAATCGGGCTCCCAGGTGAAGCACTAGGTCTTATAAAATTCTTCTCTAACAGCTCCTTCAACTGGGTTTTTAATTCCTTCAACTCCAAGGGTGACATTCTATAAGGGGCTATCGAGATAGGTCCCATTCCCGAACCAACTCAATGGAGAACTCCACCTCTCTCGGGAAGGAACTCGGGTATCTCATCGAAATACCTCGGATACTCTCTTACCACTGGAATATCATCTATGTTCTGCTCAAAGTCTATCTCACTAGTAGCTAGAAGGACATATCCCTTAGTTTTCTCCCCACTAGAAGAAATCTACGGAATTTACATAAAGTTTCAAGGTTTGACTAGTTTTGCTAGGGGATGACGAAAATAACTGATTTGGTGTAACAATCTAACAACACATGGTTAGTGTGAAGCCAATCCATGCCAAGAATTACTCCTATGTCTTTCAAGGGTAAACAAATCAAATCTATGATAAAGGACCTATTTTCAATAGTAAGATGACAATTTAAACAACAGTTACAGGTATGTAGGGACGGTTTGTAGGAGTAGAAACAATAAGGTCAAAAGGAAGCTTAGAAACTTTTAAATTCAAGGACTCGACACTAGCATGTGAGATAAAAGAATGAGTAGCACTAGAGTCATATAGCACAGTTAAGGTTCTACCATTTAAATCGCACTTACTTTCGATAAGGTCATTGGATCTTGCGGCGTCTTCTGCATTGAGGGTGAAGATCCTCCCTTGGTGTTGCGGCCTGGGGTTCTGACTTGATGACCCTCCGCTTCTGCAATCCTTAGCATAGTGGCCGAGCTTGCCACATGGAAGCATACTCCTTGTCCTACATTGCAAGGGAGATTCCGTGACTTCTTCCGCATCAAGGACACACCACGGCCGCGTGGGTCAGGGAAAGCAGGGCTCCTTGGGTGCCTTTTTCTTGTTCCCATTGGGCCCTCCTTGATGGTTGTTGTTGCGAGGACCACCCATCCTCCTTGTTGATGGTTACGGCGGTCGTTATGGTTGAACGGTGGCCTGGGTGTTGTCGAAGGGTTGGTTGTTGGGTCCTCTTCGTTGTTGTTGATGATGTTGTTGTTGGTTTTGTTGATGCTTGAACTGGTTGGATGGTAGGGATGGTAGTGGTTCCTCGACTAATTGTGGTGTTGCGGCTTGAACCTCGAGGCTTGAGGTCCCAATCCACGGGACGATCCGCCCTTGCGACGCTCAGCTTCTTATGTCCTTCTTCAATGATCCGGCACTTGTTGAGGGGGGGAAGTCCCTAATCTCCATGTGTGCTACAGCCACGTTAAGCTCGGCCCTTAACCTGGCCTCATACTTAACGCACTTCCAAACCTCATCAGGATTCCCTTGGAAAACCTGAGAAACTTGATCAATTCTTCAAACTTCGCCGTGACTAGGCGGAGAGGATCCACCTTGGGTCAATTGCATAAACTTGATGTCCTTCGCGTTCCTCACGAACTCTGGGAAATACTTCTCATACAAGTAAGCCTTGAACAGCTCCCAATTGATTGATGTACCCGTAGCTTCTAGCAGCCTCTTGTGTCGATCCACCAAAACTCTGTCAATTCCATCATGTAAGCAGCAAAGGTAACCTTCTCCTCCAAGGTGACAACCAAGTAGATCTTTTCCATGTTCTTGATCCACTCATCTGCCTTGTCGGGTTCAAGCTCCACGGAAGGTTGGGGATTGGCCTTGCGAACTCCCAAAACGGGCTTGTTCCACGTCCTCAAGGGGACCTTGAGCAGCATCCCTTGGTTGATTCATGCGATCGAACATGCGTTCCATCGCTCTAGCCATATCCCATACAGGAGCTGCGGTCTCATTCCCTTGTTCGCCTTCGTTCGCGTTCCTATTTTGTCTGAAGGTGCCATTGGTCCCTATACACACAAGTCAACAAACACTGAGGTGATCAGGCTTAATATTCCAAGCTAGATGAGCTAGTTACCATGGCACAGGCAAGCAGATAGGGTCATGTGTGTCTATCTATAGCTTACCTCTAATAGCTAAGCACTATACATGACATACTACCGTAACATGCCTATAAAGCATGGTTGTCCAATCTCAGGCTCCGTGAGATCGAACTTGTAACATCCGCTTTATGGATCGTCGACTCTCCCACAAACCAACACGGGTCTTTACATGCTTCCTGGGAAAACTTCCAGGAGATCACCCATCCCAAAATTACCCAGGTTAAGCACGCTTAACTGTAGAGTTCTTTTGTAATGGGCTACCGAAAGAAAGATGCATCTTTGTGGCATAGGTAGTACTAATCAATTCATATAAGCCTTCCTTAACTGTATAGTCTCATACCTATATAGACTCAAGATCCCTCTCATTGGGTGTGTAATCAGTTCATTCATGTACCCCTCCGCTTGGAGGCAGGAGCCGCTCCTTGTCGTGCCCTCTCGGATCACTCCCTGCCGTCCGGGCGTTACATGCCCACCACTTCCGCTTGGTTCGTCCCGAACCATACCATCCTGGGAGAGGAAGGCTCTAGACCATTTGTAACATCCCCGCTGCTTTATGGATCGTCGACTGTCCCCACAAACCAACACGGGTCTTTCAGCGTGCTTTGTCCTCACTCACACGCTTCCTGGAAAACTTCCAGGAGGTACCCATCCCAAAATTACCCTAGGTCAAGCACGCTTAACTGTGGAGTTCTTCGTGATGGGCTACCGAAGAAAGATGCATCTTGTGGCATCGGTAGTTAATCAATTCATATAAGCCTTCCTTAACTTATAGTCCCATACCTATAGAGACTGGATCCTCTCATTCGGGTGTGTAATCAGTTCATTCATGTACCCCTCCGCTTGGAGGCAGGAGCCGCTCCTTGTCCGTGCCTCCCGGATGACGATTACTCCCTGCCTCGTCCCGAGCGTTAGAACCCTGATACCATAATGTAACACCCTAATATTTAACCCAACATGCCTAGGACGCATTAAGATTAATTATTAGTTATTACTTCCTTTTAAACCCATTTGTAAAACTACTTAGCGGAAAATACAGGTAAATTTTTTTTTTTTGAAATACATAAAACAAAATGCGAGCCATCATGTGTAACATAAATGAAACGTATAGATACAAAAATAAATCATGCAAAATAAAAGCAACAAGGAACACCTCAATCATAAAAACATCCATCATAATATTAATTATCATAGTTTAGTACATCCACTGAAATATAAATGCATAAAGTCATACCCATATAGGTGGCAGAGCTTGCAGTAAGAAACATAAAATAAGCAAAACATAAATAGCTAATACATGGAAAAGCCCCTCAAAAGATAGATCCCAAACCATGACTACTCCCTCCCTCAATAAGGGCGCATCTGGGCATTGAGCTAGCCTCCGCTGCGTCACCATATCCTCATTACCCCTCCCAATATCCATGGGAACTACAAGGGCAAATCCCTTCGAAAGGATGAGAAGGGGGATCCTCTGACGGATCGGTCTCGAGTGCCTTGGGCGAGGAACGTACTCCCGGCCACGCATGCCGGAGATGATGGTCGCTCAGCGTTGCTCGTCACGGGGTCACGTCCTCTCGAAGATCAAATCATCGCCATAGGGAGAGGTCGGGTAAGCGAAAGCTGGAGAAAAACAAACGGGCGTCCCATGTATGTAAAAATGCACACGGCACAACGACCCTCGAAATGGTAGGGCTGATGATCTGGATCGTAGTGCAATTCCCACATGGGCGCATCAACAAAAATCACGAACGACGCCATCGCGATCTGAAGACGTAACGAAAAGAAAAGAAGAGAGAAGGGGTGAGAATCTTGCTAAAGAATCTCAGTAAGGAAATCCTCTATCCTAGTGTCATCGTTACGTCCCCAGGAACCTTGGGTTTATTATAAAGGTTAAACATGCAAAGGTTCATTATGAGGTTTTCATAAAAATTATTATCCAAGGTCCGTGTCTTTTATGATGAATCTTAATGCATGTATGTAGCATAGCAACATATGAATGCATGGCAATACTTGCAACAATAAAACATATCATCAACAATTAAATCACATATAAGTGGCATGTAACTTCTCATGATCAACCTTTCGCTTTTATAAGCAAGATACTTCTCATCTTTTCTCATTTCTCAAACTTGTGACATCATGATTGTTAAAACAATAGTAACCGACCCTGATACTAGGCTATGAGCTCATACCTTAACTAGTCGTCACTAGTTCTTACTTATCCTCTTGATAAGCGAATCATAATCATAAAAATAACAATCCGACTCCAGAGTACGGGCAGGGACCTAAGGAATCACCCATCATGGGACTTTCTTCCTTCTCTGAAACGCATTAGCTGGTTAAGACCAGTGACTTTGTCCACTTTGGCAGGCTAATGTCGATGCCCTCACGGTTTTACCTTCTCCTCACCGTAGCAGGAGAAGTACGTCTCAGTCTGCGAAACGCATCATCCTTAAGACCATGACATTGTCCGCTTTGGATGGCCCCCACGACCATACCCTCCACGAGTTTCCTTTCTCCTCATCGTAGCAGGAGAAATGCGTCTCGGCATGTCACATATAAAATCTTTCTTTTCAAAACTTTCTCAAGTCCCTCAAATTTGACGGAAATTTGGCAAGATAACAACTATACTCCGAATTTCCTCAAATTTGAGTCATGCCACATAACTCAACCACACATATTGTTCTCATGAAACTTTCTCAATCAAATAAATCTTTAATTCAGGAGCATACTCTCCTAACTTATTCATATTTCGAAATCTCATGCATCTCAAACATAATGTATCACATTATCACAACAACATGTCTCAAATACACATATAGTCTCATGCTCATGATATTAACATATTCACATCATCACGATATACCCACTCGGTCTCATGCTCACATCACACCTCCTATCTCATGGTGTCTTATGCTTTGGCCCTTACGGGTCTTAAACTTGTGTTCCAATTATCCTAACCTTCATTATGGATTTTTATAACACCTAAGGGATCATTACCTATAATTTTCTCTAATGTTTATGCTTACTAACATAACCAAACAGCTTTACATTCTTTTGGGCAGAATTTTATCATATGATTACGGGTCCTAGTCTTATCTTTGACCCTTTCTAAGTTTCGTCTTCGCCTAAGGCTCTATAATCAACTCCTAAACCAATTATGAGGGATTCCTACACATATCCACTAATTATAAACCATTTTTCTTAAGTCCAATTATGCTGAAACAGAATTACAAATTTTGTGCATCTAAGTGTTCTAGAATTCTCATTTTAAGTCCTTTCTAGTTACTTGTTCTTTCCTAACTTTCCTAAATCATTCCTTGCTTCACTCAAACATAATTTTACACATTTTAACACCATAAAACAGAATTTATACAGTGGCCAATTGCACAAGGCAGAACCGAAAACATAAGCATCAAATAATCACATAATCTCATGATTTAAATGCATATAAGTTGCTAGTTTCTCTTGGAATCATTTTAGGAACTCAAAACTCTTTTAGAAACCAATTAATCTCATTGAAATCACATAAATATGTGTTAGGTCAGTAGCTAAATTATTTAGCTCAAGGAATAGATTTAAAACATAAAACCTTGTTCATAAAGTTCCTTGAGTACACCTAAGCTTAGAAAAATTCCAAGACTTAGACTATGGGCACTTATGATTAGATGAACTCATCCAAGTCCATCATCATCATCACAAGGCCGAAATGGCATCCTTGAAATGCCTCCATTTTCTAAAACTTTATGCAAGATACTTGGGCAAGTCTTTGAGCTCTAGGATATTTAAGTGATGACATAAACTTAAACATGCTATGCACTTATTTTACTCTTCATTAGAAAATAAAGTGAGAGCATAAAATAAATATGAGATGCAACCTCATTATTATCTTTAAAGATTAAGTGATGACTTGAAATATAAACATGAAATGCAAGCTTGGAAATTTAAACATGATAATGCAAGTTCATTTAGTTATTCTTGAGAGTTTAGTGATGGCATCAAAATAAACATGCTATGCAAGGCATAAACATAAACATGAATGCAACTCATTTTATCTTAACTAGAGCTCTTACAAGACTTTAAAGGAACATCACAACCTTAACCCAATATGTATCTTAACAACATAAAGTGAGCTTTAGAGTTCTTAGCACCAAGTCTTCAAAGAAGTCTTTGGTTTGAACTTCATCATCAAGCTCAAGAAAATGGACACAAAGCTCAACACTTTGTCTAAACAAACATACAAAGAACTAAGTCATATTCTTTATTTTATTGCTCATGGGCTTCAATCTAGAGTAAAACTCTTAGAACGGCCGACCAACTTTAAGGTTGGCAAGGGTAAGCTTAGAGCTCTTTGAAATCATATGATTAATTTTCTTAACAAAACTTTTGTGATCTACTTAACATTTTTAGCAAACTTTGTTCCAACAAGGAAAAAGGAAGAGAAACCGAAAATATAAACAAGAACAAGGAAGGAAAACACAAGCATGTATGGTCCAAGACCAAGTTGTTTCAAGCTTTAGAGGTTTCTCACATGACAACAACAAGCCATTATCTTGAAACCTCATCATCAAGCCAAAGTTTTCCTCATGAAAAGGCTCCAAGGCTAAAAAGAAAAAGGAAGAAGAAAAGAGTTTTGAACCAAGAGAAAACTAGAACTTTTCTTGAAGAAAACAAGTAAAAACTTTGAAACAAACCCCTACCTAAGGAAGTCTTTGAAAAGGATGAAAGAAAGCTTGATCCTTGAAGGAATGAGAAGACAAAATCTTCTCTTGGAGGAGGAGGAGGATTCGGCCAAGGGGAAAGTCAAGGAAGATGATTTTTCCTTGAGTTTGTAAGCTTGGAAATGGAAAGTTTGAGTGTTTAAGAGATGGTTTGAGGTGAGGGAGTGGTGGTTTGTGGTGGTGGAAAGGTTCTTTGAGAGGAAGAAGAAGATGAGCAAGATGAAGAGAACTTTGAGAGAAAATGCAAGAAAAAGCAAGAGAACTAAACTTGGCAAAGCTTCTAAAGTGTAACCAAGTTCTTCCAAGCTTGGTATTTATAGAAATTTGGCAACATGGAGGCTGCCAAGGGGGAGAAGGCCGACGGTCTTCATGGCCAAAAGGGAGAGGAAAATATCTCTTTGATTGGCATGGGCTAGGCATGGGCAAAGCATGGTTGAAAGCATGGCTAGGTATGGTCTTTGAGTGAGAATTAAAACAACATGTGGCACTTCTTTGAAGCCATGTATTCGGCCAGATTTGCAGCCAAAGGGGGAGGAGAAATTGTTCATGTAATTGTGGTTTAGTGATGTGTTTAGGTGTTTCTTTGATTAAGGTTTTGATTAGGAGTTTGTAAGAAAGTGTTTAGGTGAGGTAATGGCTAATTAAGGTTGTCAAGACTTGATTAGGAGGGTAATCTTGCTAGATTAACAATTTAAAATCATTCTTTTAGTCAAATGAGGTATGGGCACAATTCCTTAATTTAAGGAATTGGAGAAGAAAATACTATTCAAGATTCCATGACTAGGAATCTTGAATTAAAGAATGTAATTAGAGTTTAACTAAGCAATCTTAGGTTCTAATTAACCTTAATAAATTATTTTGACTCTAGATTAATTATCGAAATAAATTAATCTTCGATTAGAGCCTAATATTGCTTAGGTTTGCTTAATTACGTCATTAGGCTCACTGTACACTGTTCTAGGGGTAAAATGGTAATTTTGCACTAAAACTGCCCGGACCTTCTGAGCCGACTAAACATCAAATACCACTCAAAAACATCATTCCAAACTTTCTGGAAAAGTTTCTGGCTCAAATGGCACCTTTACTCTCGTAAACGCTAGGGGTATTTTGGTCATTTTGAGCTGAAAGTTCAGAAAATGAGATTTTCACCTCGGATATCAAACATAACAGATATAATCCCCTTCAAACATTGAGTTGTCCTTTGCTGTTTAATGTCCAATTCCAAGCAAAAATGACCTTAGGGGCATTTTGGTATTTTACTCAAAAAAATTCCTGGGCATTACATGAAAAGTTAAAATGCGTAGGACTATGTTTGAGTAAAGTGAGGAATGATTTCAGAAGTTAGGAAAGACTAAGTAAATAGAAAGGACTTAAGACAAGAATCTTAAAGCACTTATATGTAACACCCTAATATTTAACCCCAATACGCCTAGGGTGTATCAAGATTAATTATTAGTTTATTACTTCTCTTTAAATTCATTTACAAAATACTTAGCAGAAAATACAGGTAAATTTTTTTTTTGAAATGATTCATGTAAAACAAAGTGCGAGCCTTTGCGCATAACATAAATGTAACGTGAAGCGGAAGTATAAATAAATCATACAGAACGTAAGCATTGAAGAACACATCAATCATGAAAACTTTCCTCATCACATTAGTTAATCATAGTTTAGTACAATACCACTAGAATATAAAAGAAACATAAAGTCTTACCCATACTAGTGGACAGAGCTTGCAGTACAACAACTAAATGGGAAACATAATAACGAATACATGTAACAACCCCCAAAGAGATCCCACAAAAACAACCCTCCTCTAAAACCTACGAACGCAAATCCTCGGACGAAGATATGTAGCCTATGAACTGAAGCTCCGGATGTGGCCCATCGAAGAGGGGACGTGGGCATGCGAATCGGCGAACGACGTGACCACCTCGCGGGCGTCTCTTGGGCTGATGTACACACCTCATAGGCCTCACGGGAAGCCGTCCTCGCTACCCTATCAGCCGCCAAGGCACGAAGGGCGGAATCCTCTGAATAAGGATCGGCCGGTGAGTCCTCGGATAAGTCCCTCCCGCATCGACGTATGAGGGTACGTATCCGGATAGTCACGCACTGAGGATGATGGCTGGCATGGCCCCTGCTCATCACTGGTCGTCCTCTCAAAAATCATGTCATCGCCAAAGGGGAAGTCGGAGTGAATCGGAAGCTGGAGACTGGAAAGGCAAATGGGCATCCCATGTATGCAAAAAATGCGTATAGCACAACGACCCTCGAAGTGGTAGGACTGATGCTTCTAATCGTAGTGCAGTTCCACACGGTGCATCAACGAATATCACGAACGACGCCATCGGTATCTGAAGATGTAACGAGAAGAAAATAGAGAGGGTGAGAATCTTGCTAAAGAATCTCAGAGGGAAATCCTCTATCCTAGTGTCATCGTTTACGTCCCAGGAACCTTAGGTTTATTATAAAAAGGTTAAGCATGCATAGGTTCATTATGAGGTTTTCACAAGATATTTATCCAAGGTCCATGTCTTTTATAATGAGTCTTAATGCATGTATGCATCATAATAGTTCATGAATGCATGGAGGACTTAGGCAAACCAAACAATAATCAAACAACATATAAGTGGCATGTAACCTTTCTTGAAACATCTTTCCTTTGCTCATACTTGTGACACCAAACATAATAGTAACCGCACCCCTTGAACTAGGCTATGAGCTCATACCTTAACTAGTCGTCACTAGTTCTTACTTATCCTCTTGATAAGCAAATCATAAACATAATCATAATCATAATCATCATAATCTCGACTCCAGAGTACGGTAGGGGCCTAAGGATCACCCATCATGGGACTTTTTCCTTCTTCGAAACACATCGACTCATTAAGACCAGAGACTTTGTCCGCTTTGGCAGGCTAATGTCTATGCCCTCACGGTTTTACCTTCTCCTCACCGGAGCAGGAGAAGTACGTCTTGGTGTGTCACCTTAAACATCATATTTCTTAAAACTTTCTTAAGTCTTTCAAATTTGACGGAAATTCGGCGGCATAATAGCTACTCTCCGAATTTCCTCAAATTTGAGTCATGCCACATAATCTCAGTCACATGCATCATTTTCATAGAACTTTCTCAAATCAATATCTTTCTAGTTCACATGAGCATATTCCTCAATCTCATTCATATTTCGAAACCTTATGCATCTTAAATGCAACACTTCATCATATCATCATACCAATCTTACACATAAAGTTTCATGCTCAAGGTACTTAACATAATCACATCATCATAAACATGCTCGAGGTTCATCATAATAAATATGCTCACTCGGTCACTTATCTCATAGTATCTTATGCTTTGACCCTTACGGGTCTTAAACTTGTATTCTAATCATTCTAATACCCGTATTACATCTTTATTACCCTCAAGAGGTTAACACTTAAACTTTTCTCTAAGATTTGAACTCACTAAAATTCCAAAAAGCATTGCACATGTAAGGGCAGAAAATATCATATGCTTACGGGCTCTAGAATCTCCGTTCGTGACCCTTTTTAAGATCCGTCTTCGCCTAAGGCTCCATAATCAATTCCTAAACCAATTATGAGGGATTCCTAGGCATGTTCTCTAAGTTATAAATCACTTTTCCTCAATTTAACTATGCTGGACAGAATTACATTTTGCCATGTCTAAGTGTGCTAGAATTCCCATTTTAAGGCCTTATCATCACCTTAAGCTTAGAAATTAATACTTAATCATTTATGAAGGGATTTTATACATGTCTTACTGATTATGAACCATTTATCCTTGAATTAATCATGCTGGAACAGATTTGCATTTTTATGCATTAAAGTGTTCTAGAATTCTCATTTCTAATCCTTTCAAGTTACTTATTCTTTTCTAACTTCTCTAAAACGTTCCTTACTTCACTCAAACATAATTTTACACATTTCCAAACCATAAAACAGATTTAGTACAGTGGCCAAACATGGAGTTACAGAACCGAAATGTGAAGCCCAAAAATCACATAATTTCATGAATTAAAATGCATACAAGTTGCTAGTTTCTCTTGGAATTATTTTAGGAACTCAAAACTCTTTTAGAACCCAAATCCTTACATTAAAATCATGCAATTACACATGAGGTCAGAAGCTAAATTAACTTGTTCATAAAATAGATTTAAAGTATATAATTTCATTCATAATGTTGCTTAGGTGCTCCTAAGCTTAGAAAAATTACAAAACATAAACTATGGACACTTGTGATTAGAGGAACTCATACTAAGTCCATCATCATCACCACAAGGCCGAATGGCTTCTTTGAGAATGCCAATCATTTTCTTAAAACCTTACATAGGATACTTGGGCAAGTCTTTGAGCTCTAGATCATTAAAGTGATGACATAAACTTAAACATGCTATGCACCTCATTTTTATTCTTCATTAGAAAATAAAGTGAAGACATAAAGTAAACATGAGATGCACCTTTTTATTATCTTTAGAGTTTAAGTGATGACATAGAATTTAAACATGCTAGACAAGAAAGTAAACATGAGATGCAAGGTTCAATTCTTTATTTTAGTGCTCTAGGCCCCTTGAGGTATTTACCCCAAATCAACAATCAACTTTAAGGTTGAAATAGGTAGGCTTTGAGATTTATTAAGTGAGGATGCACATTCTTATTTTAATCTTTAAGTTGTTTAGTGATGACTTGAAAATTAACATGCTATGCAAAGCATTAAAGTAAACATGAATGCATCTTATTTTAGATCTTAGTTAGAGCTCTTTGCAAGACTTTAAAGGAACAAAAACCTCAACCCATTATGTATCATAAGGCAAGCTTTAGAGTTCTTAGCACCTAGACTTCAAAGAAGTCTTAAGGTTTGAACTTCATCATCAAGCTTAAGAAAATAGACACAAAGTTCAACACTTTTCTAAACAAAACTACAAGAACTAAGTCATATTCTTTATTTTATTGCTCATGGGCTTCAATCTAAAGTAAAACTCTTAGAATGGCCGACCAACTTTAAGGTTGGCAAGGGTAAGCTTAGAGCTTTTTGAAAACATGTGATTAATTTTCTTTAACAAAACTTTTGTGATCTACTTTACATTTTTAGCAAACTTTATTCAAACCAAGGCAAAGGAAACCGAAATCATTTAAGGAAGAAAAGGAAGGAACCGAAAATGAAACCAAGAAAAAGAGAAAGAAACACAAGCATGTATGGTCCAAGACCAAGTTGTTTCAAGCTTTAGAGGTTCCTTACATGACAACAACAAGTCATTATCTTGAAACCTCATCATCAAGCTCATGTTATTTTCATAAAATGGCCTCTTGGCCAAAAATGAAAAGAAAAGAAAGAAAGGAGTTTGAACCAAGAGAAAAGAACTTTCTTTAAGGAAAACAAGCAAAACTTGAAAACAAAGCCCCTACCTAAGGAAGTCTTTGAAATGGAAGAAAGAAAGCTTGGTTCTTGAAGAGTTGAGAAGACAAAATCTCCTCTTGGATATGATGATGGATTTGGCCAAAGGGGGAACTCAAAGGGAATGATTTTTCCTTGAGTTTCTAAGCTTGGAAATGGAAAGTTTAAGTGTTTAGGAGGTGGTTTAAGGTGAGGTAGTGGTGGTTTATGGTTGTTTGTGGTGGTTTGTGGTGGTGGAAGGATTCTTTAAGAGGTAGAAGAAAATGAAGAAGATGAAGAGAAGTTTGAGAGAAAAGCAAGAAAATGCAAGATAACTAAACTTAGCAAATGATCTAAAGTGTATCAAGGTTCTTCAAGGCTTGGTATTTATAGAAATTTTGGCACAATGAGGGCTGCCAAGAGGAAGAAGGTCGACGGCCAAATGGGAGGGAAAAGGAAGGAAAATATCTCTTACAAAGTATGGTTTTGGGTATGGGTTTAAGCATGGTGAGGTATGGGCAAAAGTATGGGCAAGGCATGGCTCTTTGAGTGAGATAAAATTCAACATGTGACACTTTTCCTTGGGCCATGAATTCGGCCAGATTGGGCAGCCAAGGGGGAGGTTAATTTGTCCATGTAATTGTGATTTAGTGATGTGTTTAGGTGTTCCTTTGATTAAGGTTTTGGTTAGGAGTTGTAAGAAAGTGTTTAGGTGAGGTAATTGGGTAATTAGGAGTGTCAAGACTTGATTAGGAGGGCAATCTTTCTAGATTAGTAATTTAAAATAATTCTTTTGGCCAAATGAGGTATGGCACAATTCCTTAATTTAAGGAATTGGAGAGGAAAAAACACTATTCAAGATTCCATGACTAGGAATCTTGAATTAAAGAATGCAATTTAGAGTTTAACTAAGCAATCTTAGGTTCTAATTAACCTTAATAAATTATTTTGACTCTAGATTAATTATCTAAATAAATTAATCTTCGAAAGTGAGCCTAATGATGCAATTAAGCAAACCTAAGCAATATTAGTCATCAAAGAATTGTCAGCTTAAGAGGCACTCTCGAGGAGGCCACGTCGCTCCGCGATCTGCATGCCCAAGCCCCGCTTCGTTGGGCCACATCTAAGGGCTTCGGCAGTTTGAGGGCTACGCGCCGTTCGAGGATTAGCGGCATCCGTAGGCTCTAGAGGGGGGTTTACTTTTAGCCAGTTGTATCTTTTGTGTAACACCCTAATAATTAACCGAATACACCTAGGTTGTATCTGATTAATTACTAGACTTTACTCTTTGCTTCAGTTCTTTCATCATACTTTGAAAATACTTAGTGAAATTACGAGCCATTTTTTTTTGTTAAACATAATTGAAAACGTGAGCCACGCATAACGTGAACAATAATCGAAATAAAGCGAATAACGTGAGACATAGCATGAAAAACACATCATATTGGCTCCATCATATAACATTCATAATTACATAACACATAGATAGTTTGCCTACCAAGAATAAGACTAAGTGTAGGCAATCTAACAAAACATAAATAATATATGGATGGAAGACATCCATTAATGGCACCTAGTAATAACACTCCAAGGATAGGGATAGATATATGAAATATACTAGTGAAACTAGCAGGATCAAGTTCAGCTACCAAGTGAAAGCCTCAATGTGATTCACGAACGCTTCCTTTGTTTCTGAAGACGAGATGGAAAGAAAAATAGAGGGAGTGAGAAACTTATAAAAAGAATCTCAGTAGGGTACTCACCTCATGATGCATTGTGTCATCATCATCGTCCCCAGGAACCTCGAGTTTCATTATGAAATAGTGAGCATGCTAAGATTGATTTATTAAGTTCGAAAATATACTTTATCGAGGTTCGTCGGTTTTAATCATGCGTCTTATAATGCATCATAAACTTAGCATGTCATGTTTATAATGAACTTTTCCTTTCACATATAATAACATAGTTATGCATAAGACCACATCATATTCCTCATCATCATATCATAAATACTATGCATAGAAGAACATCATATTTCTCATCATCATCTCATAAATACTATGCATAGAAGAACATCATAATCACATAATACATTACTTAGTTCCTTAGGTGACTTAAAGTTACTTTCATCATCATTTTCCTGGGCCACCCTATACTCCACCCTTTTGGGAGTAATCTAGGTTATGAGCTCATACCTTGCTAGTCGTCACACATACTTATCCCTTTTGATAAGTAAAAATTTGTCTCTACCCTTTTGAGAGAACGGACTAGGGGCAAGAATCACCTTTTCACCGCCTATAGTTTGATGGGTCCAAAGGATCATTTTCTCAGGATCACCTTTTCACCACCTATAGTCTGATGGGTCCAAAGGGTCATTTCCTCATATATTTTGAGTCACCTTTAAGTCTTTGCATGTTATATCATAATCATCAAGATGCATGAACATTCTCATTGTTTGCAATAGCAACTATAACATGCAAGCCATGAAATCATTAAATAATATCAAATTCTCAGTAGGCATTACATCATCATATAAACTGACATTCCAAAGCATCAAATCTCTACATAGACTTATCATTTAAAACATCAAGGAGGCATCATCATCAATTCTTACCGAAAGCTGTCTCAACAACCGAAACTCTAGAATCGGCAACCTCAATTATTGAACTAATTAATTATGCATCTAAGGGATTCATTACCATCATTACCATTAATTATAAGCCTTAGGAACATTATTAGACTATATGGGGCAGCATAGGCAGTAAGTCATTCTTAAGGTTTTATGTGTAGAAGTTGCATTTTTAACCCTTTCTCGTTACCGTCTTTCCTATGATGCCAAAATTAATTACTAACCCAATTATGAATCATTCTCCCTTATCTAAACATAATAAAATCTGGTTCTTAAGGCCACTAAAGGTTCTGGACAGATTGTATAAATTTCATTATCTAGAGTTCTAGAAATCTTGCTTTACCTTGTTTTATATAGCTAGTTTCTCTTCTAACTTGCATATAATTGTTCCCTCATCAATAAACATAATAATCACAACTTTAAACATATTAAATCATCATCATACATTGGTAATAAACTCAAATTAGTGGCTGAATCATGAACCTATCATAATCACATTTTAAGTGTACATGGAATACTAGTTTCTTGTAAAGTCTTTTCAAGGCCTCAAATTTCTTTTAGAAACTAATTCTTTTTGCTAAACTTGAAAGAATCTTCATGATTAAAATTTCTCACTTAAGATAAAAGGAGCAAGTCTTGATCTTAAGAGATTTATGTGATATCTTAGAATCATAACCATGCTATGCAACCTCATTTTAATCTTGTCATTATAAGGTGATAACTTGGAATTATAAACATGATATGCAAATCCATTTCTTTATCTTTAAGATTTAAGGTGATGACTTGAAAATTAAACATGATGCAAGAGCTTGAAATATAAACATGATGCAAGAAACTGGAGCGCGGTAGTCCGCATAGGAATGGAGAAGAGAATCTTAAGAAAGAGCGGCGGTAATCCGCATGGACCTGAAGGGAGAAGAGAATTATTATTACATCTTTTTAAGCTCCAATCTCAAGACTTCTTAAAGAATTAATTCTTTAACTCCAATAATCTTATTTCTTTGCTTGTGATACTTGGGCAAGTCTTTGAGCTCTAGGATCTTTAGGTGATGACATAAAAATAAACATGTCATGCGTTGATTCTTTTAGCCATTATAAAATAAAGTGAGAGCATAAAATAAATATGAGATGCATCCTCTTTATTATCTTTGAAGATTAAGTGACAACTTGAAACATAAACATGAAATGCAAGCTTGGAAATTTAAACATGAATATGCAAGTTCATTTATTCATTCTTGAGAATTTAGTGATGACATAGAAAGTAAACATGATTATGCAAGGCATAAACTTAAACATGGATGCAAGTTCATTTTATTTCTTTACTAGAGCTCCTCCAAGACTTTAGAGAAATATAAATTCAACCCAATATATCTTAGCAAGACAAAGTGAAAAATACATCTTTCAAGTTCTAAACTCAAGATCATAAAAACATCATAAAAATATTATTCTTTAAAGTTTTGCATCAAGTGGAACTTTCAAGCTTTAGAGGCCTAACTTTTGATGGATTCACAACCCACCTTCAAGGTCCTCATCATCAAGCCATCATCTTAGTCCCACCTAGGCCATATGGCCAAATTGGTTAAAGAAAAATGAAGAAGAAAACTGAAATGAAAAGCTAAGGAAAGTTCATAATTTTAACATTTTGAGCTAAAAACACAACTTAGCAAATCATAGAAATAAATTAGAAACTACTCCCTACCTAATCTGATTTGAAGGAAAGGAAGAGAACTTGGTTTCTTGGAGTGAAATGAAAGAAAATATTCTTGAAAACTTGAAGAAAGAATTCAGCCAAGAGGAGGAGGAAATGAGAGCTTTTGGTGCTCCTAAAACTAGAATTTGTGTAAGTTATGAGCAAGGCTTCCAAGGCTCAAGCAAGCATATTTATAGAGGAATTCAAGCTCATGTATGACAAGAGGAGGAGGCATAATTTTCAGATTTTTCATGGGGAACAAAGGGAGGAAAATCATTTCTTTGTTTAAGGCATGTTTTAGGGAATTTTTTGGCATTTTGTTTTAGTGCATTATCTTGCAATAATTCTAATGATTATGGCTGAATTATTTCGTGCATTACAGCCTCATGGAAGAGGGTTTTGTGTGTTCCATGTATTATTTAGGTGTAGGCAAGGTATTCATGCAATTTAGAGAATTTACGGTTAAGGGCTTAGGTGAATTAGTAAGCAATTTGAGTGTTTTAAGCAATTTTAGGTTCTAATCAATTTAAATAAATAATTTTGACTCTAGATTAATAATTAGAATTTAATAAGCTTTAATTTGAGCCTAATATTGCTTAGGTTTCGTTAGACGAATCAAAAATCTCAAAATTTGTAAAACTACAAGACAGGGGCAAAACGGTCATTTTACTTAAAAATTGCCCGAGACCACCCGAGCTTAACCAATGGTTAATCATGGCTTAAAAACACCTTTTAACACATTTTAGTGAGGTTTGGGCTCAGTCGGCACGCAATCGAAGTTAAAACAGCGCAAGGGCGTTTTGGTCATTTGGCGCGTCCAAGCTCAAAATTAGGATTCTTCTCCTCTATTAACACACATAACACAAACAATCCCTTATTAACATCAAAACATTCCCTTGAGGATGGGTGGGGCCCACGATCCTCATTTTCTGAGTAAAATAACCTCAGGGCATTTTGGTCATTTTACACGTACAGAAATTTGGGGTTTGCAATACTTGCACGAATTGCTCCTAACTTCTCTTCTAACGTTATATTCCTTTATTAAGGATTGTTTGGTCTCAAATTTTATATAATATTTACCTACGGTAATTCGGTAATTCCTAATGACAGTAAAAATTACAGGAAAAATTGGGGTGTTACATTTTGGGGCTTCCCATGTATTTGTTGTTTATGTTTCTGTTAGTTTATGTTTCATGTACTACAAGCTCTGTCCACTCATATGGTATGACTTTATGCTTTTTATGTTTTAGTTGATGTACTAAACTATGATATGTAATGTTATGATGGTTGTTTCTATGGCTGAGGTGTTCTTATTTGCTCTTGTATTACATGATTTATTTTCTAACCGCTTTACATTTTGCTTATGTTGCACGCGATGTCTTGCATTTCGTTTTACGTATTTCAAAAAAAAATTTACACGTATTTCTGCTAAGTTATTTTACAAACAAGATTTAAGGGAAGTAATACCTAATAATTAATTTTAATACGTCCTAGGCATGTTAGGTCAAATATTAGGGTGTTATATTTAGTGTAACACCCTAACTCTTAACCTCATATGCTTTGAGTCGCATTCGGTTAGTTATTAGTTGTTACGCCTTTGTTTCATATCTTGACTTACTTTTCTTTAAAATACGAGTATTAAAAATATGACTGAATTTTTTTCTTTTTGAACTTAAGACTTAAAATGCGAGCTACGCATGCGCATAATACCGACTATTAAACGTAAAACATAACAACCAGATATACGTCATCATAACAACCATGAATAAAACCATAGAATAGTCACAACATAAATTATAGTAGTATAACATAATCATAACATAACAACGATGTCCTTATAAATATAAGGACACCTAGGGGTATCAATTACACCAAACAACTTTAATTAACGCAAAACCAAATGTTAACGAGGCTAGACTTGTAACGCCCATTTGTGCTTGAGTACAAATGACCAAAATGCCCTGAGGTCATTTTACCCGAAAGTGAGGATCGGTTCCCAATTCTCAAGGGGATGTTTTGTTGATTAATAGGGGATTATATGTGTTATGTGTGGTAATAGAGCAAAAGAATCTCATTTTTGAGTTTCGACGTTAAATTACCAACCGCCCGTGCTGTTTGTCATCGTTTTACGTGCCTTGAGTCCCAACTTTACCAAAAGATTTTAAATGATGTTTATTAGTGGTTTTTGATGTTTTTGTTGAAAGGTCCCGGTACTTAGTGCGAAATTACCATTTTGCCCCAAGAACAGTGTACAGTGAGCCTAATGACACGATTAAGTAAACCTAAGCAATATTAGGCTCTAATCGAAGATTAATTTATTTCGATAATTAATCTAGAGTCAAAATAATTTATTGAGGTTAATTAGAACCTGAGATTGCTTAGATAAACTCTAATTGCATTCTTTAATTCAAGATTCCTAGTCATGGAATCTTGAATAGTATTTTCTCTTTCCAATTCCTTAAATTAAGGAATTGTGCCATACCTCATTTGACCAAGAAAATGATTTTAAATTGTTAATCTAGCAAGATCACTCTCCTAATCAAGTCTTGACAACTTTAATTACCCATTTTCTCACCTAAACACTTACTTACAACTCCTAATCCATGGCCTAACCAAATTACCTCTTAAACACACACATAAAGCAACATTAAAATGAGAATTTTTTCTCCCCCATTGGCCTTAATTATGATCGGCCACTCCTCCCCAATTAATCATCCACCACGTTTCATTTCCAATAAAATATGCTTAAAGAAACTTGTGTGCCCATGCCTTGCCTATGCCTTGCCCATGCTTTCCACCACCTCACCATACCTCATGGAACAAATTCTCTCACCTCATGGAACATGAGGTCAAGGCCTTCCTCCCCAATCAGCCACATGGTTGCAATTTCTCTATAAATACCATGCTTGGATGAACTTGGTTGCATTTTGTTCATTTGCCAAGTTTAGCTTCAAAGAGTAACCTTGAGTTCTTTCTTTTTCTCTCAAAGATTCAAGAGTTCTACCATCCTTCTCATCTTCTTCTTGCTCACAAAGAACCATCACACAAACACCATAAACCTTCCATCAAACACATAGACTTTTCATTTCCAAGATCAAAAACTCCAAGCAAACCTTTCTCCCTTTTCTTTTTCCTTTGGCCGAATTTCCTTTAAGCATCAAGGAAGGAGTTGTTCTTCTCATCTTGTTTCAAGATCAAGCTTCTTCTCATTTCTTTCAAGGCTTCCTTAGGTAGGGGTTTTATTTTAATGTTTTGCTTGTGTTTTTAAAGAAAAGTTCTAGTTTTTCTCTTGGTTTCAAACTCTTTTCCTTCTATCTTCTTCATTTCGGCCAAGAGGCCATTTTATGAGAATCACATGACCTTGATGATGAGGTTTCAAGATAATGACTCGATGTTGTCATGTGAGAAACCTCTAAAGCTTGAAATAACTTGGTCTTGGACCATACATGCCTTGATTTCTTCCTTTTTCCTTGATAAAGTTTGTGGTTGTCTTTTCTTTTCCTCTTCATGATTTTGGTTTCCTTTGCTTTGGTTTGAATAAAGTTTGCTAAAAATTGTAAAGTAGAGCACAAAAGTTTTGTTAAGAAAATTAATCCTAAGATTTCAAAGAGCTTAAGCTTACCCTTACCAACCTTAAGTTGGTTGGCCATTTCTAAGAGTTTACTCTAGATTGAAGCCCATGAGCAATAAAATAATGAATATGAGTAGTTCTATTTATGTTTGTTTTGTTAAAGTGTTCATGTTTTTGGTTTTAATCCATTTTCTTGAGCTTGATGATGAAGTTCAAACCAAAGACTTCTTTGAAGACTTGGTGTTAAGAACTCTAAAGCTCATCTTCCATTGTTAAGATACATGTTAGGCTAAGGCTATTAATGTTCCTCTAAAGTCTTGTAAGAGCTCTAGTTAAGATAAAATAAGTTGCATTCATGTTTAAGTTTATGTCTTGCATCTCATGTTTATTTTGATGCCATCACTAATTTCACAAAGATAAATGAATGAACTTGCATTATCATATTTAAATTCCCAAGCTTGCATCTCATGTTTATATTTCAAGTCATCACTTAATCCTTAAAGATAATAATGAAGTTGCATCTCATATTTATTTTATGCTCTCACTTTACTTTGTAATGAAGAGTAAAATGAAGTGCATAGTGTAACGCCTTATTTTCCCGTGTACAAATGACCGAAATGCCCTTGAGGTCATTTTACCCAGAAAATGAGGATCGCCAGTCTACCTCCTCAAGGGATGTTTTGATGTTAATAAGGGATTATATGTGTTGTGTGTGGTAATAGAGTAGAAGAATCTCATTTTTGAGTTTTACGCGAAATTACCAAAACGCCCCTGTGGCTGTTTGTCATCGTTTTATCGGTCCTTGAGTCCCGACTTTACCAAAGGGTTTTAAATGATGTTTATAGGTGGTTCTGATGTTTAGCCAGGCCAGAAGGTCCCGGGCAGTTTACAAAATTACCATTGTGCCCCTAGAACAATGTACAGTGAGCCTAATGACGCAATTGAGCAAACCTAAGCAATATTAGGCTCTAATCGAAGATTAATTTATTTAAATAATTAATCTAGAGTCAAAATTATTTATTAAGGTTAATTAGAACCTAAGATTGCTTAGATAAACTCTAATTGCATTCTTTAATTCAAGATTCCTAGTCATGGAATCTTGAATAGTATTTCTCTCCAATTCCTTAAATTAAGGAATTGTGCCATACCTCATTTGACCAAAGAATTATTTTAAATTATTAATCTAGTGAGATTACCTTCCTAATCAAGTCTTGACAACCTTAATTAGCCAATTACCTTACCTAAACACTTTCTTACAACTCCTAATCAAAAGCTTAATCAAAGAAACACCTAAACACATCCTTAAACCACAATTACATGAGCAAATCATCCTTCCCCCCTGGCTGAAATGTTGGCTGAATTCATGCTCTCCATTTGTGCCACATGTTGATTTTGTTGCACTCAAGCCCATACCTTAGGCCATACCTTGCCCATGCTTCCAACCATGCTTGCCATGCCTAAGCCCATACTTTTGTAAGAGATATTTTCCTCCTCCCTTGGCCTTGAAAACCATCAGCCATTCCCTCCCCAAATCAGCCAACATGTCTCATTTTTTCTATAAATACCAAGCCTTTGAAGACTTGGTTGCTCTTTGGATCATTTGCCAAGTTTAAGCATTCTTGCACTTTCTCTCATTTCCTCTCAAATTCCCTTAACTTGGCTGATTTCTTCCTTCAAGTTTCAAGAGGATTTTCCTTCTCCATTTCATCAAGAACCCAAGCTTTCTTTCATATCTCTCAAGACTTCTTTAGGTAGGGGTGTTGTTTCAATGTTTTTGCTTGTGTTCTTAAGAAAGTTCTAGTTTTTCTCTTGGTTTCAAACTCTTTTCCCCTTCCCCTTTCTTTTTCGGCCAAGAGGCCTTTTCATAAAGAGAACATGAGCTTGATGATGAGGTTTCAAGATAATGACTTGTTGTTGTCATGTGAGAAACCTCTAAAGCTTGAAATAACTTGGTCTTGGACCATACATACTTGTGTTTCTTTCCTTTTTCTTGGTTTCATTTTCGGTTCTTTCCTTTTCTTCCTTAAATGATTTCAGTTTCCTTTGCCTTGGTTTGAACAAAGTTTGCTAAAAATGTAAAGGTAGATCACAAAAGTTTTGTTAAAGAAAATTAATCACATGATTTCAAAGAGCTCTAAGCTTACCCTTGCCAACCTTAAAGTTGGTCTGCGTTCTAAGAGTTTTACTCTAGATTGAAGCCCATGAGCAATAAAATAAAGAATATGAGTAGTTCTATTTATGTTTGTTTTGTGAAAGTGTTGATGTTTTTGGTTGAATCCATTTCCTTAAGCTTGATGATGAAGTTCAAACCTTAAGACTTCTTTTGAAGTCTAGGTGCTAAGAACTCTAAAGCTTGCCTTATGATACATAATGGGTTGAGGTTTATGTTCCTCTAAAAGTCTTGTAAGAGCTCTAGTTAAGATAAAATAAGTTGCATTCATGTTTAAATTTATGTCTTGCATTTCATGTTTATTTTGATGCCATCACTAATTTCACAAGAATAAATGAATGAACTTGCATTATCATATTTAAATTCCCAAGCTTGCATCTCATGTTTATATTTCAAGTCATCACTTAATCCTTAAAGATAATAATGAAGTTGCATCTCATATTTATTTTATGCTCTCACTTTACTTTCTAATGAAGAGTAAAATAAAGTGCATAGCATGTTTAAGATTATGTTATCACCTAAATACTCTAGAGCTCAAAGACTTGCCCTAAGTATCCTAAAAAGGGAACTCTAGAAAAAGAAATGGATGAGTTTTAGTATGATTTCAATAATGGTTTGATTTTGTAAAATGCATGAATGATTTTAGGAAAATGTTGGAAAACCATTTTATGAGGTCTCAAGATGTTTAAATAGTTTGGAATGTGTCAAAAATCATGTTTTCTCAAATTCCTAGGTTCTGGTGATCGATTACCATCCATGTAATCGATTACCAGATTGATTACCATCCATGTAATCGATTACCAGAAGGTTTTGAAGGACTTTTAGTTCTGGTAATCTATTACCAGAGGCAATGTAATCGATTACACGGCTGCTCTTCATGCCCAGAACCTGCTGGAAACCCTGGAATCGATTACTGATAGTGTATTCGATTACCCTATGTTCTTCATTTTTCTGAAAAAGATTTAACCTAAGTAATCGATTACCATTGTATGTAATCGATTACCCGTTGTCTTGAAACCCAGAATGAATTTAGCTCTGGTAATCGATTACTAGGAACATGTAATCGATTACCAGAACACCTTTTGTTTCCTAAAAATGTCCCAAGAGAAAACTAGTAACTTATATGCATTTCAACCCAAGAGATTATGTGATTTTATGGGTTCATGACTTCGGTTCTATATTTGGCTACCTATAAATGCTGTTCTAAGGTGTTAAATGTGTAAAATTATGTTGAGTGGAGCAAGGATCGATTTAGAAAAGTTAGAAAAGAATAAATAACTTGAAAGGGATTAGAGATGAGAATTCTAGAACACCTTAATGCATAGAAATGCAAATCTGTTCTAGCATGATTGATTCAAGGATAAATGACTCATAATTAGTAAGACATGTACAAAATCCCCTCATAAATGATTAGGTGTTGATTTCTAAGTTCAAGGTGATGATAAGGGCTTAAAATGGTTTATAACTTAGAGAACATGCCTAGGAATCCCTCATAATTGGTCTAGGAATTGATTATGGAGCCTTAGGCGAAGACGGATCTTAAAAAGGGCCACGAATGGAGATTTTAGAACCCCGTAAGCAATGATATTTTCTGCCCTTTTCATGTGCAGTGTTGTTTGGAATTTTAGTGAGTTCAAATCTTAGAGAAAAGTTTAAGTGTTAACCTCTTGAGGGTAATAATGATGCAAATACAAGTTTAAGGCCCATAAGGGTCAAAGCATAAGATACTATGAGATAGGTAGATGAGAGAGCATATTTATGATGATGAACCTGAGCATATTTATGATGATGTGATTATGTTAATATTTTAAGCATGAAATGTTATGTGGCATGATGATGTGATGATGTGGTATGACACGTTTAAAATGCATGAGAATATGAAATATGAATGAAGGATATGATATGAGGTTTTATGGTTGTATGCTCATTCATATAAGATATGTTAAAGTGGAAATGATCCCATTATGACTTCCTGAGTTAAGGGTTGTATTGGTGATCCAAGAAGAGATATGATTCCCCTCTATTTTTCCCCATAAATCTAGCGACGGCTAGTTAGGATGAGCTCATTCCTAGGCGATGGGTGTATGTGGAGTTTGGTTGGCTATGTAAAATCGCCGGGCGGCATGTTGGATGGATTTTGGTGGCTATGACGAGGGTGGAAAGATGGAAAAGTTATAAAAGGAACTCAGAGTTCCGTATGAAAAAGTAAAAGACGTACATGCATATGTTTCATTAATGTTTGATTAAGTAATGTGTGTTATCTACGTGTACTATCATATTGCCATGCATACATAAATTATCTGGCATTCATAACATGAAGACACATGCTAAAAGAAATCCACTTCGGATAATAAGCTTTGAGAAATTAAAATTGAACCTATGCATGAACACCTCTTTTTATAACGAAACCCAAAGTGGCTGGGTGATGACGATGACACTTGTGTTAAGTCCGGAGCCTATCTAGAATCTTGTATAAGTATTCTCACCCTTGTCTTTCCTTCCCGTGTCGTCTCCAGAACGGGTTTATGCGGATGTTCGTGATCTTCCTTGAAGCGCGAGCATAGGAGTACGACATCGGATTAGGGCGCAGCGGAAGCATGAAGACTAGTCTAGCTTTGCTAATACCTTGTTTTGCATTAGTTAAAAGATATTTGGTGTAATTGATGACCCAAGATGTGCTTATATTTATAAGGGCATCGTTGTTTTGTTATGATTATAATATGATATTACAAGTTGTGTTGCATTTATTCTATGGTTTATTTATGATTGTTTTGGTGATATATTCCTACTTGTTATGTTTTACGTTTAATAATCGGTCCCTATGCGCATGCGTGGCTCGCATTTTAATTCTTAAGTTCAAAAAGAAAAATTTAGTCGTATTTTTAGTACTCGTATTTTAAAGAAAACCAAGTCAAGTTCTGAAAACGAAGACGTAACCGCTAATAACTAGCCGAATGCGACTCGAGCGTATTAGGTGAAAGTTAGGGTGTTACACATAGCATGTTTAAGATTATGTTATCACCTAAATACTCTAGAGCTCAAAGACTTGCCCTAAGTATCTTCAAAAGGAAACTTTAACCATGATAAGTGAATGTGTTTAGTATGATACAATGATGGTTTGATTTTGTAAAATGAAAGGATGATTTCAGAAAAATGTTGGAAAAATGTTTTATGAGGTCTCAAGGTGTTTAAATGGTTTGAAATGTGTCAAAAATCATGTTTTCTCAAATTCCGAGGTTCCTGTAATCGATTAACAGCTTATGTAATCGATTACCAAGAGGTTTTTTGAAGGGTTTTTGGTTCTGGGAATCGATTACCAAGGCCGTTCTTCATGCCCAGAACGGTCCTCAAACCCAGGAATCAATTACCTGTGTGTAATCGATTACTCGATGTTCTTTATTTTCTAGAAAAGATTTAACCTGTAAGTAATCGATTACCCTATTATGTAATCGATTACCCGGTTGTTTTTAAACCAGAATAAATTTAGCTCTGGTAATCGATTACGAGGCACATGTAATTGATTACCAGAACACCTTTTCCCTCCTGAAATTGTCCCAAGAGAAAACTAGTAACTTGTATGCACTTATAACATGATTTTATGCGATTGGGCGTGATACATACTTTTGGTTTTTTTTCTATCTTGTTGGCCACTTTATGAATTCTGTTTCGAGGAGTTAGAATGCGTAAGATTATGTTTGAGAGAAGTGAGAGCGATGTTGACAGTTAGAAAGGGCTAAGCAAATAGAAAGGTTGAAGAATTAAAATCTTAATACCCTTAGACACGAGAATAACGATAACTATTGTTCCAGCATAATTAAGCTTAAGGAAGGTGACCCATAATTAGTGTGTAACAACCTAACATCTGACCCAATACTACTAGTAAGCACTTAGGTCAAATATCAGTCATTACTTACTATCATGGTTCTTTTATGAGAAAGAGAAATAACTTAAAGAAAATACGAGCCACTTTTTTTTTCTTAAAATAAAAGCCGCGTGTATCTTATCGGGTCGGTATCATAAAGTGTGGAAATATAAACATAGAAGTGGCTCTAGATCAAATATAACATCACATTGAAATACTTCATAAATAGTAATATGCCTACCCTACAGTAGGACTCTTCAAGACATGAGATGATGCAAATACAACTGAAACAAGAAATACATGTAAATAGAAACCACAGAACCAGAAATCATAAAAGGAACACCCCCTCCCAAGAACATCTAAAGTGGATAACCTCAATACAAAAGAAAGTTTATCCGTTCTACATGTAGTGCGTGCACTAAGGACTACCCTCTATCCTAAAGCTAATGCCATGGGTAAGGCGGGACGTAACCAATCCATGGACGAAGTGCGCGGAGTAGGCACTCGAGCAGGTCCTCCATGATGAAGTCTGCTGGAGCGGGCATGGTGGAAGGCTGGACATTTCCCCTACGTCGAGGCCGTGGACCAGGGACCCGGGCTCTCCGAGGCTGAGTCACCGTCTCCTCACTACCTGATATGATCCAAACTCCATGAATCACAAGAAGGATCTACCAAGATTGGAAAAACAGATACAATCCGAAATTAACACGGCTTCGTATCTCAAGCTACAAGTCTCTGAATTCGACGATTCAAAAACGAGAGAAATCTGACGTTTGAAACTCAATTTAGGCTCAAGAATCATTGAAATCTGATTCGTATATCTTGAGATATGGACGAGAGTAAACAAGGCGCCACAATCAAGAGATTGATAAGCCTAGGAACGCCACAAGGATGAGCACCCTTGATAAGTTCAGAGAATTCTATGAAGAACCAAGAGAGAGCAAGTCTCACAAGCAAATATGATCTGAATTGCCTCTCCAAAAGTTAGGGTTTGCCTTTTATAATGAGCAACAACTTACAAATTTGCTTAGACCTAACCCAACAGCTTACTAATTCAGCCCAACATGGATAAAATTCATGCTCCCTCATATGGGCCTTTCAGCCCACTTAAAAAAAACTTAATAAAAATTAAAGAAAACAACCCAAAATCCAAGCTAAATTCGTATGCCCATAGGACAGCCCAAATATACTTATTACAAACTTTATTTAGTAACATAAAAAGGCTTAAAAAGATGGTGTCAGCCCATATAGCATCAGGGGTCTTCAAGTGGGGCAATGCAATGCACCATTTTGGGCTTCAAGTCTTCCAACTTAGGGGCAGCCTCCAGAATTGTTGCTACAACTTGTTTTAATGCCTCCTTTGCTTTCCTAGCCCTTGATCTTGTCATAGGTCCCCCAAGTCCTTGAAGTGCCTTATTGTCCTTGCCACTAGCCGTGTCCTCATCATCCCCTCCCTCTTGAAGAGGATTTGACCTCAAATCCAAGGCCTCATCACCTGCATCAAAAGAGACAAATCAGCAACATTAAAAGTGGCACTGATATTATACTCACCAGGCAAATCAATTTTGTAAGCATTGTCATTGATCCTTTCTAACACTTGGAAAGGACCATCCCCTCTAGGTTGGAGTTTGGACTTTCTTTGTTCAGGGAACCTCTCTTTCCTCATGTGCACCCAAACCCAATCTCCAGGTTCAAATACAACTTTCTTTCTTCCCTTGTTTGCTTGTTTGGCATAGCTCTCAATTTTCTTCTCAATTTGAGCTTTCACACGCTCATGCAGCTTTCTCACATAGTCAGCCTTAGCCTGTGCATCCTTATGCTTAAAAACAGTAATGTTAGGCATAGGTAATAGATCAAGTGGTGTCATAGGGTTAAATCCATACACAATTTCAAATGGTGAACAATTAGTTGTGCTATGGACAGCCCTATTATAAGCAAATTCTACATGAGACAAACATTCTTCCCAAGACTTAAGATTTTTCTTTAAACAGTCCTAAGCAAGGTGCCTAAAGTCCTATTCACTACCTCAGTTTGCCCATCAGTTTGTGGGTGACAAGTAGTAGAGAAAAGTAATTTAGTACCAAGCTTACCCCACAAAGTTCTCCAAAAGTGACTTAGGAACTTAGTGTCCCTATCACTTACAATGCTCCTAGGTAGCCCATGGAGTCTCACCACTTCCCTGAAAAATAAGTCAGCTACATGGCAAGCATCATCAACCTTTTTGCAAGGTATAAAATGTGCCATTTTTGAAAACCTGTCCACAACCACAAAAACAGAATCCTTGCCATTCTTTGTTCTAGGCAGCCCCAAAACAAAGTCCATAGATATATCAATCCACGGAAAATCAGGAACAGGTAGAGGAGTATATAAACCATGTGGCATCACTTTTGATTTTGCCTTTTTACAAACAATGCAATGCTCACAATATTTATGCACATCATGTTTCATATGGGGCCAATAAAAATGTTCATGCAATATGTCCAAAGTTTTATGCACCCCAAAATGTCCCATTAATCCCCCTCATGTGCCTCTTTCACAAGCAAATTTCTTATGGAACACTTAGGCACACACAATCTTTTTCTTTAAACAAAAATCCATTGTACCTATAGTAACCATTTTGAGACACATTTTCACAAGCAGCATATATCTCTGAAAATTCAGCATCATGCAAATACATTTCTCTCAAAGTCTCAAGCCCAAAAATTTTTGTTTCAAGAGTAGAAAGTAATGCATGCCTCCTAGATAAAGCATCAGCCACTATGTTCCCCTTCCCCTTTTTATACTTAATGACATATGGAAATTGTTCCAAAAACTCAACCCATTTGGCATGCCTTTTATTTAGCTTGCCTTGTCCTTTCAAGTATTTTAGGGACTCATGATCACTATGAATTACAAATTCTTTGGGGAACAAATAATGCTGCCAAGTTTTCAAAGCACGCACTAAGGCATACAATTCCTTATCATAAGTGGTATAGTTTAGGGCAGCCCCATTTAACTTCTCACTAAAATAAGCAATCGGATGGCCTTCTTGCATCAAAACAGCCCCAATGCCCACGTTTGATGCATCACATTCAAGTTCAAAAGATTTACCAAAATTGGGCAAAGCAAGAATGGGTGCATTAGTTAGCCTATGCTTAAGGGCAGCAAAGGCTTGCTCTTGTTTCTCCCCATTTGAAACCCACATGCTTTTTAACTATCTCATTAAGAGGCGCAGCCAAGGTGCTAAAGTCCCTAACAAACCTCCTATAGAAACTAGCTAAACCATGGAAACTCCTCACTTCACTCACATTCTTAGGCGTAGGCCACTCTTGAATGGCCTTAACCTTTTCCTCATCAACTTGCACTCCTTTTGCACTCACAACAAAGCCTAAGAACACCACATGATCGGTGCAAAAAGTGCATTTCTCAAGATTAGCATACAATTTTTCTGTTTAAGCACATGCATGACGGCCCTCAAATGTTCAATATGCAAGTCAAAACTAGTGCTATAAATCAGAATGTCATCAAAGTAAACAACAACAAACTTGCCAATAAAATCTCTTAAGACATGGTTCATTAATCTCATAAAAGTGCTTGGGGCATTAGTTAGCCCGAAGGCATAACCAGCCACTCATACAAACCATACTTAGTTTTAAAGGCAGTTTTCCATTCATCCCCTTCCCTTATCCTAATCTGATGATACCCACTTTTTAAATCAATTTTAGAAAAATAACAGGCACCATACAGTTCATCAAGAAGGTCATCTAACCTGGGAATAGGATGTCGGTACTTGACCTTGATGTTGTTGATTGCTCTACATCACTGCACATCCTCCAAGTCCCATCCTTTTTAGGCACCAGAATTACTGGAACAGCACACGGACTCAAGCTTTCTTGCACCCAACCTTTTGTCATCAACTCCTCAACTTGCTTTTGTATTTCTTTGGTCTCTTGAGGATTGCTCCTATAAGCTGGTCGATTAGGTAAGATGCACCAGGGATGAGATCAATATGATGCTCAATCCCTCTCAAAGGTGGCAATCCACTTGGAACCTCCTTTGGAAACACGTCCTTGTATTCCTGCAAAAGAGACTTAACACTAGTAGGGGCAACACTTTTATTAGAGTTATCAGTAGTTAAAACATTTTTCTTGCAATAAAGTAAATAAAGTGGCTTGTTGGCAAGCAGCAGCTTCTTCACCTCACTTTCTTTTACTAAACAACTCTTTTTCTCTCAAGTGTTTCACTCAATCCCACAAGTGTTTCACTCTTTTTCTTTCCACTCTTCTTTTTATCAAGTGTTTCACTCTTTTGTGTGTCACTCATCTCTTTCTCTCTTGCACTCTCTTTTCTCTCAATTTTATTTGATCCTCACACACCTCTCTAGGAGATAAAGGTTTGAGTACAATTTTCCTCCCATTATGCATGAAAGAAATCTTGTTTGTGAACCCATCATGAACAGCTTTGGTGTCATATTGCCACGGCCTCCCTAAGAGAATATGACTTGCCTCCATTGGAACCACATCACACATCACTTTGTCATTGTATTGTCCCATGGAAATGTGCAGCTCCACTTGCTTGCTCACCCATCTCTCCATCTTCACTAAGCCATTGGAGTTTGTATGGCCTAGGATGTGGCTTGGTCTCCAAGTTTAATTTGGACACTAATCTTGAACTGGCCACATTGGTGCAACTCCCTCCATCCACAATCAAAGAACATAGTTTCCCATTGATTGAACACCTAGAGTGAAAAATGTTCTCTCTTTGGGAATCATCAAGTGATTGCATCTGACTTCCAAGCAACCTCCTAATCATCAATAAATCTCCTTCTTTGGCCTCCACAATGATCTCTTCATCTACCTCTTCCTCTTCCTCCCTTCACCAGCTGAAGACTCACTAGTAATTTCTCCATTCTCCTTAAGTAACATAGTCTTCTTGGTTGGACATGCCGAAGCTATGTGACCTCTCCCTAAACACTTGAAGCATTTTATCTCACTACTCCTTGTTTTTTTAGGGGTCTCATTGGGCTTGAATTGAGTCCTTTGAGGTGCAGCCATGGTATTGTTTGAAGAAGTACCTCCCTCCTTCTTATTTCTTTCATTCCAATTTGAAGAATTGAAATTAGAAGAATTCCTTCTCATGGTACCTTTTCTCTTAAGTTGCTGCTCCACTTTGGTAGCTTGGTGTACCAAGTCTTCCAACTCCACATAATTTTGTAGCTCAACCACATCTCTAATGTCATTATTTAGCCCATTCAAAAAGCGTGCCATAGTAGCCTCCCTATCTTCATTCACATTGGCTCTAATCAAAGACACCTCCATCTCCTTGTAATATTCATCAACACTCCTACTACCTTGCGTGAGTCTTTGAAGCTTGTTATGAAGGTCCCTATGATAATAGGAAGGGACAAATCTCCTTCTCATCAACCTCTTCATTTCAATCCAAGTATCCACCAAAGGTTCTTCATTTCTAAGTCGCTCCTTTTGCAATTGGTTCCACCAAATAAGAGCATAATCTGTGAACTCCATGGCTGCCACCTTTACTTTCTTTTCTTCATTGTAATTGTGGCATGAGAACAACTGCTCAATCTTCATCTCCCACTCAAGATAAGCCTCTGGATCACTCTTCCCTTGAAAGGTGGAATGTTAAGCTTCACTCCCTCAATTCGGTCCTCTCTAGCATCACCTTCATTATCTCTTCTCCTCCTTCCATCAATCCTCCTTCTACCTCCATCATCATCACGATGTTCTTGATTTTCTAACCGCTCAATTCTCTCATATAACTCCTCTGATTCTCCCTCATCATCCTCTGCATTTGAGCTATAATAGCCTCCACTAACAATCTATTGTTTCCCTAGGAGGAAGGTCACCATCACCTGTTCCTGCCATAATTCAAGTAAAGAAAACGAAAGTGAAAGCAATAGGACCTCACCACACTTCTCACGTGTTTACACTCTTAGAGATGTATCACTCGTGTTTGTTGCTCTCTAATAGGCTTTTGTGTAAAGTACTCTCTTGCCTTTTACCACTCAATAGCTCTCTTGAAATTCTTAATAGATTCTCCACAAACACACAAGACTACTTACTGAAAACTCAACAATGTGATGACAAACAAGAGAACAGCTAAGTGATGACAGATCGAAGACACAACAAACTCAGCAAGACACGTAGGAACTTTATCAATCAAGCACGTGCACTGAATTTATAGAAAGAAAAAAAAATAGCTGCTGTTTTCTTTGTTAAACTTCTTTCTCTTTGTTTTTTTTTTTTGACTCTTTTGTTTTCTATTTTCAATTTTTTTTTTTGGTACTTTTGCTTCTAACTCAACAGTTAATAACAGCAAGCTGATGTAGAATTTCAGAAGAAAAAAAAATGCTGGAATTTGCACTAATTGAGAACAATTGACAAATAGGTGCTGCACAAATTATAGGAAAATAAAGGACTGCAGAAATGTAATTGACTTTAAATAAATCCAGCACCCAATTAACAAAGAAGACAGGACAAACAATTGAACATAGACAATAGACAAAAAGAAACAAAGCAGGACAAGAGAAAAGTAAAATAAAATCAGTACCAAATTATCCAACCTTAGAACTGAGCTCTGATTACCACATGATATGATCCAAACTCCAATCTGATTGGACACAGATACAATCCGAAATTAACACGGGTATCTCAAGCTACAGGTTCGGAATTGACGATTCAAAAACGAGAAGAAAACTGACGTTCTGAAACTCAATTTAGGCTCAAGAATCATTGAAATCTGATTCGTATATCTTGAGATATGGACGAGAGTAAACAAGGCGCCACAATCAAGAGATTGATAAGCCTAGGAACGCCACAAGGATGAGCACCCTTGATAAGTTCAGAGAATTCTATGAAGAACCAAGAGAGAGCAAGTCTCACAAGCAAATATGATCTGAATTGCCTCTCCAAAAGTTAGGGTTTGCCTTTTATAATGAGCAACAACTTACAAATTTGCTTAGACCTAACCCAACAGCTTACTAATTCAGCCCAACATGGATAAAATTCATGCTCCCTCATATGGGCCTTTCAGCCCACTTAAAAAAAACTTAATAAAAATTAAAGAAAACAACCCAAAATCCAAGCTAAATTCGTATGCCCATAGGACAGCCCAAATATACTTATTACAAACTTTATTTAGTAACATAAAAAGGCTTAAAAGATGGTGTCAGCCCATATAGCATCAGGGGTCTTCAAGTGGGGCAATGCAATGCACCATTTTGGGCTTCAAGTCTTCCAACTTAGGGGCAGCCTCCAGAATTGTTGCTACAACTTGTTTTAATGCCTCCTTTGCTTTCCTAGCCCTTGATCTTGTCATAGGTCCCCCAAGTCCTTGAAGTGCCTTATTGTCCTTGCCACTAGCCGTGTCCTCATCACTACCCATGGGCATATGCCTGCAGTGGGGGTAGAGTCCTCTGAGGATCCTCCTCCAAGTTCTGAGCGTAGGGCACGTACCGGTACCCTTCCAGAACTGGCAGAGTGAGTCCGTAGAATCCTCTCATCAGGCGTATCTGCGTGCTCAAAAATCATCGCATCATCATAGGGAGACGTCCTGGGTAAAGAGGTAGCTATCTACTGGATGAGAGAAGGGTCGTCCAAGAAATGCGAACACACGAACGGTGCAAGAGCCCTCAATGAAATGACCCAAGCTCTGGGTCATGGTGGATCTCCCATGTCGGCGTGTCAATGAATAGGACGAAGGTCGCCATCTCAATCTGAAGACGTAATGGAAAGAGAGATAGAGGGAGTGAGTTTTCTTGCTAAAGAAACTCAGGAGGGTTTTCCTCCTATTCTATGTGTCATCATCTACGTCTCCAGGGTCTCTGTTATTTATAAAACCATGGACATATATTGGTTCAATTATGAGTTTTCTAAAATCTCAATTTCTGAGAATCCGTTCTTTTTAACATGGCACTTGTGTTTACATAAGCTATATACTTGAATTATAGAACATAAATAATGCAACTTGGGTACATAGGACATAAAGCATATAACTGAGTACATGGAACATAAAACATATAACTGGGTACATGGAACATAAATCATATAACTTGGTTACTTAGGTGACATAAGAACCTTTAGTTAACTTGGGCCGCCTAATCTTTCTCCCTTTTGAGAAATCTCTAGGTTATGAGCTCATACCACGCTAGTCGTCACTAGCATCTAGACTTCATCCCTTGGGACAAGTCAACTTCCCGACCTTAAGTACGGGTTTAGGGGGCTAGAATCACATCGTCCCCACCCTTCATTGGGTGGTTTCAAAGGATTACATTCTCATATCTTAAGTCACCCTAAGTTCAACATGTTACTTTGAGATGCCGCATAATTAATGCGTAACACAAAATTACTACTTCGGCATCTCTAAGGTCTTTTAAAGAAGCAATAACGTAAGAGTACAAAACTATTATTTAAGGATAATAGTTTACATGGCACCATATATGTCATGAGCTAACACATCAATTCATCATTAAATGCGAGACACATAATCATCCCTTAAGGTAGAAGATCTCTTAATTGGGTAACCTCAAACTATCCCATTATTTTCTTGCATGCTGATGGGATTGATTAACCTCATTACCATAATCCATTAAGTTCTAATTCCTAATTAATTATGGTTGGACAGCTTTATGTAGTTGTTCACATTTGATGAATTATGTGTTCTAGAAAAATGCGTTTTAAGCCCTTTCTCGCTTCCGACTTTGTCTATGGTGCAATAATTAATACCTAAGCCAATTATGAGTCACTCCCGCACATCTAGGCATATTATAATGTGATTCTAACTATTTTATCAAGGCTGGGCAGAAACTAACTTTGCCATTCTTTAGTAGTTCTAGAATTCACATATTAGGCAAACCAAGTCACTAATGATGCTTTTAAATGTCTAGAACAAATGTCACATACTTGGCAAGGTAAATCAACATATTTAGACCACCCAAAACAGAATTTAAGGTGCTGGAACTGTTAAGGCAGAACCGAAACCCTTAAGGCATAAAATCATGAGAAAAACCTTACTTTCAAACATATAACTTGCTAGTTTCTCTTAGAACCTTTTTGAGACTTCAAAACTCCATAAGATCAAAGTTTATTTTGCCAAAACTCAACATAAAACGCCAAGGCCAGTAGCCATTTAATCTTACCCTTGATCAAGATGCAAAACTTGAAAACTTGTTTAAAACCTTAGTTGGGTGCATCTAAGCTTAGAAAAATTCTAAGTCATGCATTATAGGCCCTTGTAGTTAAATGAAACTCATCCTAGAGCCATTTACACCACATGGCCGAATGATATTCAAGGAAGTACCTCCTTGATTTAATTCTTTTTAGAATGAAAGGGGCAAGTCTTTGAGCTCTAAAATTTTAAGTGACGACATTAAATAAACGTGCTATGCATTTCATTTTATAGCCTTTTTGAAAGTAAAGTGATAACACAAAGTAAATATGAAATGCATCTCCATTCTTATTCTTAGCGCTTAGTGATGACTTGAAATATAAAATGAGATGCAAAGCTTGAAACATAAACGTGCTAGGCAAAAGATAAACATGAGGTGCAAGGTTCTATTCTTTATTTTAGTGCTCTAGGCCTCTTGAAGTTTTCACTCCAAATCAACAATCAACTTTAAGGTTGAAATAGGTAGGCTTTGAGATTAATTAAGTGATGATGCACATTCTCATTTTAATCCTTAAGTTGCTTAGTGATGGCTTGAAATTAAACATGCTATGCAAAGCATAAAGGTGAACATGGATGCAACTTCTTTTATATCTTGTTTAGAGCTCTTGCAAGACTTTAAAGGAAACAAAGTTTCATCCCATAACTCATCCTCACAAGAAAAGAAACACTAGCGTTGCTAAGTTATGTAAAAAGAGCCAATACCTCCACCAAGAACTATAAGGTGGCCGAAACCTCATCATGAGGAAACAACCATTTATATATATATATATATATATATATATATATATATATATATATATTTTGAACTCTAGAGACCAAGATCTTGGTGATTCAAACACCAACATCTCAAGTCCTCATCATTGAGTATTTTTACAATGCTCTACATTTCTTAACAAAACAAAACTCATGACCAACATAAAGGAAGGAACCGAAAACACACTTGGCCTAGAAACCAAGTTTAGGCTCTAGAGTTTTGTTCATGTGACCTACATCAACATGAAGCCCTCATCATCAAGCTACCATTTTTCCAAGTCCCAAAGGCCTTCATGGCCGAAAACTCAAGGAAAAGAAATGGGGTTTTCAAAAGTTCAAGAGAAACATAACTATGTTTTGAGCAAAACTTGGAAATAATAAACTTATCTTAAGAAAAATCAAGCTTTAGAGGTTGTTCATGTGACAAACATCAACATACAACTCTCATCATCAAGCCCTCCTTACCTTGGCCCTAAGGCCGAAAATGAAAGGAAAAGAAAAAGGAGAAACCGAAATGAATTTGTGAGAGAAACTCACTACAACACAACTTTCAAGCAAGATCAAACATTGAGCATTAAGATAAAAGAAAGCATTCTTGAAAAGCTCCCTACCTAGAGTTTGAGATTGAGAGGAAGTGAAGAAGATGAAGAAGTTGGAGAAGATGGACTCTTAAACTTGAGAGGAAAGAAGACCCCAAAGTGCTCTAACTCTAAGCTTTAGTGAAATGAACAAAGGTGCTTCAAGTTCCCTAAGCTACCTATTTATAGAGAAGTAAAATGAATTGAATAATGGTGGCCTTTTTGGGGAAAAGAAATATCTTTGTTCAAAGCATGGTGTTAGTCATTCAAAGCATGGTGAAAAGTCTAGCTATGCATGTCCTAAAGCATGGCTAGAATTGTAGCTTATTTTCAAACCTTTTTAAATGTATAAAATCACAAAATTTTGGGCTGCCAAGGCTAAAGGAACCGTGCACCCTATGCCCAAAAGAGAAGAAAATTTTCTAGACTTAAATTCCCAAAGCATAGGTAAGGTGTTGTAAGACATGGTGTCTTGAAAAAGTTTGATAGAAAGCTTGAATGACCACAAAAACAAATCATTCTTTTTGAATTTGAAAGACATATTTCTTTTTATTTTAGAAGTGAATTGAAAACCTTGATTGACCATATAAATTATTCTTTGAATCTTGAAAGACATTTTTCTTGGAAGTTGAACATTGATTGAAAGTGTTCAAGACATGTGTCATAAGATAGCTTGACCACTTAGACTAATTTTATGTGATTTCTAGGGGAGGTGGCGCCACTTTTGGAAGCCTTGGGAAGGAAATATTCCTCAAATCATGGTCTAGAAGTGTGCTTTGGTGTGACATAGATTAGGCTTAGGATTGATGGTTGTCAAGTAGGTACTCTAGGTACACTATTTGGTTAATTAAAACTATAGACCCCTAGGTTAGAGGTGGTTGAGAAGGTTTAATGGAGTCAAAGCCTCCAAGACTAGTGATGTGAGTGTGACAACTTCTCCTTGAAAGAAGATGATGTGAATAGTGGAAACACTATTCACACTATTCACAGATTTTTTTCTCTTTAAAGAAAGAGACTAGAATGAAGTTTGAATTTCCCAAGCAATTTTAGGTTCCAATTAATTTCAAATGATGGTTTTGGCCCTAGGTTAATTATGGAAATTAATTAACCTTTAATTAGAGCCTAATATTGCTTAGGTTTAGAGTTGAACAACTCATTAAGCTAAAAATGCGATATGCAAGGGCAAAATCGTAATTTTTACCAAAACTTGCCCGGGACCTCTGGACTTAAGCAAACATAGTTCATGCCTTAAAATCATTGTTTTAAACCTCGAGACGAAGTCCGGGTCAAACGGAACTTAAAACTGCCTTATTCCTCAGGGTATTTTGGTCGTTTACGCGAGAGATATCATAAATGAGGTTTTTCTGCTCCGTTAGGCATTCGCACTCAAACAATCCCCTTCATATAACATATGAACCCTATGAGGATGGCCCAAAGCCGGCCGTCCGTGTTTGGGTGAAAACGACCTCAGGGCATTTTGGTCATTTTGAAAGTTTAGCGAAATTTCGTTACATTACTCCCCTCCTTAAAGAATTTCGTCCTCGAAATTCATTACCTAAGAATAACCCGGATATTGTGCTAGCATGTTGGCCTCCAATTCCCATGTGAATTTTTCCTTTCCGCGTCCCCACGCGACTTTGACCAAAGGTACTGCTTTGTTTCAGTTGCTCACTCCTCGGTCCACAATTCTCGTAGGAGGAGGTTAAATGTCAGGTTATCCCTTAATTGTACATGTTCTGGCTCTAGTACATGACTTGGGTCAAATTGATATTTTCGTAACCTGGAGACATGGAAAACATCGTGGAGATTGGATAGATTCTGGGTAGGGCTATGCGGTATGCTACAGACCCTACTCTACGAGAATTTCAAATGGGCCAAGGAACCTAGGGCTTAGTTTTTTCACCTTCATAGCTCGACCTATGCCTGTGGTTGGGGTTATCTTGAGAAAACATGTTCTCCTACTTGGAACTCAATCGGCTTACGCCGCTTATCCGCATAGCTTTTCTGTCGCTTTGAGCAGTAAGAATCCTATCCCTTATCCTTTTAATTTGTTCCGCGTTTCCCTCACTAAGTCTGGTCCAATTAGACTTTGCTCTCCAGGTCGTACCAACATAGGGGTGACTTACATTTGTCCGTAAAGGGCCATACGGTGCCATACCAATACTCACGTGATAACTATTGTTATACGCAAATTCGATTAGTGGCAGGTATTTGTCCCAACTCCCTTTTCTCTAGAACACACGCCCTAAGCATATCCTCCAAAGTTTGGATTGTTCTCTGATTGGCCATCGTTTGTGGTGGAAGCGGGCTCAAGCACAGCTTTAATCAAACGCCTTCTAAGGCTCCCAAAACCGTGACGTAAACGCCCCGAGATTACTGGACGGCACTTCATGTAGCCTCAATCTCTTGGATATACAATTGTGCTAACCTATCCAAGGAATATGTCACTTTAATAGAAAGTGAGCTGATTTCGTCAATCTATCCACTATTACCCATATAGCGTCATGATTCGCTTGGGTCCTCAGTCCAGTCTCACAAAATCCATCGAGATGCTATCCCACTTCCATTCGGAATAGATAGGGGTTGCAACATTCCAGAGGGTTTTGGTGCTCTATCTTCACCTTCTGGCACACTAGGCACCTATTAACCCATTTGCAGACATCGTTTTTCAAACCGGGCCATCAGAACATTTTTCAAATCTTGGTACATCTTAGTGGCACCAGGATGTATTGAAAAATTGCTTTTGTGGGCCTCCTCGAGAATCTTTCCGAGGTCACCACTAGCAGGTATGCATATACGTCCTTCAAACCTCCACATACCGTCTTTTCCTTGGCTAAAACCCTTCATTTATCAGCTTTTACTGCCCTAGAGTCTTGAAACTCATCATCTTCCCTTTGGGCTGAGTGATTCTCCTTCAAAATCACTTGACACACTAAGGTGGCAAACTCTCATACCCATGGGGGTTATGGTTATTCCTAGGTTCAGGCTCTAAAAGCCTCGATCAGTTCATCCTCCTTAATCATTAAGTGGGACAAGTGTAAGGATTTCCTACTCAGGGCATCGGTACAACATTAGCTTTTCCTGATGGTAGTTCAATCCAAAATCATAATCCTTCAAGAACTCCATCCACCTCCTTTGCCTCATGTTTAGCTTTTCTTATCAAAAAGATACTTCAAACTCTTGTGATTCGGAGAACACCTTCAAACCTTACCCCGTACAAATGGTGTCTCCAGATCTTTAGAGCGAACACAACGACGGTAATTCTAGGTCATGGTGGGGTAGTTTATTTCATGTGGCTTGAGTTGCCTCGATGCATAGGCTACCACTTGCCTATTTTGCATCAGACGCAACCTAAGCCCTTACCAGAAGTCACAGGATACCTCAAAAGGCTCCTTAGGGTCCTGGGAGAACTAGGACTTGGGTAGAGGTCAACTTATGCTTCAATTCTTGAAAACTTTTCACAATCTGGGTCCAGGACGAAAGGGTGTTTTTCCTAGTAAGCTTGGTTAAAGGTAATGCGATCTGGAAAATCCCTTGATGAACCTACGATAATAGCCAGCTAATCCCAAAAAGCTCCTTATCAGTTACCCTTAGGTTGTTCCCAATTCATCACGCTTCCACCTTACTAGGATCAACTGCAATTCCTCCTCTAGACACTACATGCCCTAGAAATTTCACTTCTTCCAACCAAAACTCACATTTAGACAACTTGGCATAAAGTTTCTTCTCCCTCAAAACCTCTAATACTGTTACTAGATGTTGCTCATGCTCTTCGTGGGTCCTTGAATAAATGAGTATATCATCTATAAAGACAACCACGAACTTATCCAAATAGGGTCTAAAGATCCTATTCATGTAATCCATGAAACAGCTTGAGCATTGGTCAAACCAAAAGACATGACCGCAAATTCAATGTCCATATCGAGTGCGAAAAGCCATCTTGGTATATCCTCATCCCTAACTCTAATCTGACTAGAACCAGACCTCAAGTCAATCTTAGAAAACACTACTGCACCTCTCAATTGGTCCATCAAATCATCAATTCTAGGCAAAGGGTACTTATTTTTCACCATCACTTTGTTCAACTGGATAATCGACACACATCCTCATGCTTCCATCCTTCTTTTTCAAACAACACCTGGCTCCCAAGGTGATGCTTGGCTAATGAAATTCTTTCCAAAAGGTCCTCAGTTGGGTTTTCAACTCTGCCAATTCCAAAAGGGGCATTCTATACGGGGCTATGGATATGGTCCTGACCTGGGAGTAACTCTATTGAGAATTCAATCTCTCTCTTAGGGGAAATTCCTGGATTTCATCCAAATTGTAACGCCAATTTTTACTGGAATTTTTACTATCATTAGGAATTACCGAATTACCGTAGGTAAATATTATATAAAATTTGAGACCAAACAATCCTTAATAAAGGAATATAACGTTAGAAGAGAAGTTAGGAGCAATTCGTGCAAGTATTGCAAACCCCAATTTTTTTGGAAAATGACCAAAATGCCCCTGAGGTTATTTTACTGAGAAATGAGGATCGTGGGCCCCACCCATCCTCAAGGGGATGTTTTGATGTTAATAAGGGATTGTTTGTGTTATGTGTGTTAATAGAGGAGAAGAATCCTAATTTTGAGCTCCGACGTGAAATGACCAAAACGCCCTTACCCTGTTTTTTCTATTGCGTGCCGACTTAGCCCGAACCTCACTAAAATGTGTTAAAAGGTGTTTTTAAGCCATGATTGGCCATTGGTTAAGTTCGATGGTCTGGGCAATTTTTAAGTAAAATGACCATTTTGCCCCTGTCTTTGTAGTTTTGCAAATTTTGAGATTTTTGATTTGTCTAACGAAACCTAAGCAATATTAGGCTCAAATTAAAGCTTATTAAATTCTAATTACTAATCTAGAGTCAAAATTATTTATTTAGATTGATTAGAACCTAAAATTGCTTAAAACACCCAAATTGCTTAGTAATTCACTTAAACCCTTAACCGTAAATTCTCTAAATTGCATGAATACCTTGCCTACACCTAAAAAATACATGGAACACACAAAATCCTCTTCCACAAGGCTGTAATGCACGAAATTATTGAGTAATAAGTCAGAAAATTATTACACAAAAATCCAAAGAATGAAAACAAAGAATCATGAAAACATGGAAACATGATTCCATGTTTTAAGCCACCAAACAAAATGATTTTTCTTCCTTATTTTTTTTTCTCTAATTTTTGGTCAGATTTCTTTCCTTCCTTTGTCCATTTATGAGCTGCAAAATCTCTATAAATAGGCATGCTTGAAGATAGTTTAGATGCTTAGTTCATAACTTACACAAATTCTAGTTTTAGGAGCACCAAAAGCTCTCATTTCCTCCTCCTCTTGGCTGAATTCTTTCTTCAAGTTTTCAAGAATATTTTCTTTCATTTCACTCAAGGAAACCAAGTTCTCTTCCTTTCCTTCAAATCAGATTAGGTAGGGAGTTGTTTTTAAGTTTATTTCTATGCTTTGCTAAGTGTTGTTCTTGGTTCAAAATGATGATTTCATGGATTTTCTAGTTTTTCCATTTGGTTTTCTTCTTCCTTTTCTTTGAACAATTCAGCCATATGGCCTAGGTGGGACTAAGATGATGGCTTGATGATGAGGACCTTGAGGGTGGGTTGTGAATCCATCACAAGTTAGGCCTCTAAAGCTTGAAAGTTCCACTTGATGCAAAACTTTAAAGAATAATATTTTTATGATGTTTTTATGATCTTGAGTTTAGAACTTGAAAGATGTATTTTTCACTTTGTCTTGCTAAGATATATTGGGTTGAATTTATATTTCTCTAAAGTCTTGGAGGAGCTCTAGTAAAGAAATAAAATGAACTTGCATCCATGTTTAAGTTTATGCCTTGCATAACCATGTTTACTTTCTATGTCATCACTAAATTCTCAAGAATGAATAAATGAACTTGCATATTCATGTTTAAATTTCCAAGCTTGCATTTCATGTTTAAATTTCAAGTTGTCACTTAATCTCTAAAGATAATAAAGAAGTTGCATCTCATGTTTATTTTATGCTCTCACTTTATTTTATAATGGCTAAAAGAGTCAATGCATGACATGTTTATTTTATGTCATCACCTAAAAATCCTAGAGCTCAAAGACTTGCTTATGAATCATAAGCGAAGAAATGAGATAATTGGAGTTAAAGAATTTATTCTTTAAGAAGTCTTGAGAGTTGGAGCTTAAAAAATGTAATTCTCATCTCCCTCATTCCTGTGCGACTACCACCGCTCCTTGCTTAAGATTCTCTTCTCCCTCTACTGGTCCTGCGGATGACGCCCTCCAGTTTCTTGCATCATGTTTATATTACAAGTTCTTGCATCATGTTTAATTTTCAAGTTATCACCTTAAATCTTAAAGATAAAGAAATGGAATTGCATATCATGTTTATAATTCCAAGCTATCACCTTATAAAGATAAGATTAAAATAAGGTTGCATAGCATGGTAATAATTCAAAGATGTCACCTAAATCTCTAAAGCTCAAGACTTGCTCCTTTTATCTTAAGTGAAAGATTTAATTATGAACATTCTTTCAAGTTATAAATCGGTCCCATGGTTAATTTAGGCCTAAAGTCCTATGACTTCTTTCAAGTTTAACAAAAGGAATTAGTTTTAAAAGAGTTTTAAAACTTTGTAAGAATTTTATGGGAAGCTAGTAATTTATGTGTACTTAAAATGTGATTTGATGCTTATTAAGAATTTGGTGTCATTGATTGCTTCCCTGGTTTGTATGTTATAGTTGTTGTTGCAAACAATGAAAACTTATGCATGAAATAAAGACATATTCTGTTACCTAAGAAAGTATATTACCTAAGAGTGCAATTTGGAAAGATTCTGGCTAAGGAAAAATTTGGTATTTAAGCGTGTCCATTGTGACCCACCTCTCTTTCCTGGAATCTCCCAGATGCATGATTATTGGTATATATTATTTGCATAAGACTATAAATGAGAAAATGTTATGATGATTATGAATGAAGAATTGTTTTATGATATAACATGCAAAGACTTAAAGGTGACTCAAAATATATGAGAAAATGATCCTTTGGACCCGTCAAACTATAGGCGGTGAAAAGGTGATTCTTGCCCCCAGTCTCGTTCTCTCAAAAGGGTAGACGGAATTTTTACTTATCAAAAGGGATAAGTATGTGCTGGTGACGACTAGCAAGGTATGAGCTCATAACCTAGATTACTCCCAAAAGGGTGGAGTATAGGGTGGCCCAGGAAAATGATGATGAAAGTAACTTTAAGTCACCTAAGAAACTAAGTAAATGCATTATGTGAATATGATGTTCTGCTATGCATAGTATTTATGAGATGATGATGAGAAATATGATATTCTGCTATGCATAGTATTATGAAATGATGATGAGGAATATGATGTGATTTTATGCATAACTATGTTATTATATATGAAAGGAAAAGTTCATTATAAACATGACATGCTAAGTTTATGATGCATTATAAGACGCATGATTAAAACGACGACCTCGGTAAAGTATATTTTCGAACTTAATAAATCAATCTTAGCATGCTCACTATTTCATAATAACCCGAGGTTCCTTGGGACGATGATGATGACACAATGCATCATGAGGTGAGTACCCTACGAGATTCTTTTATAAGTTTCACTCCTCTATTTTTCTTTCCATCTCGTCTTTAGAAACAGGAAGCGTTCGTGAATCACATTGAGGCTGTCACCGGGTAGCTGAACTTGAATCCTTTAGTTTCACTCGTATATTTCAGATATCATCCCTATCCCTGGAGTGTTATTACTAGGTGCCATTAATGGATGTCCTTCCATCCATATATTATTTATGTTTTATTAGATTGCCTACACTTAGTCTTATTCTGTTGGTAGGCAAAATATCTATATGATATGTAATTATGGATGCTGTATGATGGAGCCAATATATTATGATGTGATGTTTGTAAATTCCTATGTGTCTTTTAAATTTTGCTAAATCATTCACGTTAAGCGCGGCTCACGTTTTCAATTATGTTTAAAAAATGGCTCGTAATTTCACTAAGTATTTTCAAAACATGATTAAGGAACTAAGCAAAGAGTAAAGTCTAGTAATTAATCATACTTAGGTGTATTGGGTTAATTATTAGGGTGTTACAGAAATACTTCGGGATAGTTCCTCATTATGGGTATCTCCTCGATGCTTTGCTCAAAGTCGACATCACTAGCAGCCAAGAATGTAACCTCTTTCACTTTTTCCACAGCTTAGGTCAACAGCATTTAGGTATATCCTCTGGTTTCCCTAGGTTCAGGGGAATGGGAAGAAAGGTGATGGTTTTCTCGTAGGTTTAACAAGACACGGTTAGCCCAAAGCCAATCCATGCCCAGAATTATCTCTAGTCCTTTCATGGGTAAACATACGAAATCTAGAACAAACGGTCTATTTTCTAGGATGAAACTGGACTCCAAGCAACATTTGCTAGTTCTAATGGTTTCCCAGTGGGGTAGAGACAATAAGATTAAGGGGAGTTCAGACATGTTCAAACCTAGGGTCTCTACACAAGAGTATGATATAAAGGAATGGGTTGCACCAGAATCATATAGTACAATTAGGTTTTTACCGTTCATTTCACACTTACCTTTAACGAGATCTGGGACGTCGTCGTCTTCCGCATTGAGGGTATAGACCCTTCCTTGACGTTGCGGCTTGGGGTTGGGGGTTGGCTGATTCCTCTTGGGACAATCTTTGGAGAGTGTCCCATTCTCCGCATCGGTAGCAAACGTCTAACCCGGCTCGACACGGCAAGCTTCCATGGGGTCTGCGCACTTAGGACACTCAGCATGTGGGGTGGAAGATATCCCTTGTGGTGCCTTCCCCTTATTATTTGTGGGTTTGTTTTTGTTGTTGTTGTTGTTGTTGTTGTTGTTGTTCTTCCGCTTGAAGTCCTTTCGAGGTCCCTGAGGCTTGGACCCGATTGGGACTTCCGTTGGGGTTGAAACTTCTGCGATCCTTCTTCTTGAACTGCTGGCCTTGAGGTGCCAGCTTCTTATTGTCTGAGTTGCCGGACTTTGTTGCATTCAACTCCCGCTGTCCGTCCTCAATTATGCGGCATTTGTTTACCAGGTCGGAAATCCCTAATTTCTAGATGAGCGACTGCTACCTTGAGCTATGCTCTCAACCCCGCTTCATACTTTAGACATTTCCAATACTCGTCAGGGTTGGCCTGGTACATCCTCGAGAACTTGATGAGATCCTCGAATTTGGCAGGATATTGTGCCACCGTCCGATTCTTGGAACAATTGCATGAACTCCACCTCCTTGGCGTCGCGGACAGACTTGGAAGTACTTCTCATAGAAGTGAACTTTAAAACCTCCCAGTTTGACTGGCCCCATTAGCCGTTTCCAGGAGCTCGGGCTCAGTCCTACCAACTGGCGTCACCTTCGAGCATATATGTGGCGAACCTCACTTTTTGCTCCTTAGAGCACGGTATCACGCCAAAAATCTTCTCCATGCTCCGGATCCACTCCGGCATGGCTCCTGGCTAGGTTCCCTTGAAGGTGGTGGGCTTGCCCTACGAAACTCTCCAAGCGAACATGCTCTGAATCTTAGGAATAGGGAGCTGTGCGGCATTCTTGATCCATCCGGTCAAACAACCGTGCCATAGCTATAGCCATTTGGCATACAGCAGGAGTGAGCTGCATTGTCTTGGTCAGCTATTTGCCATAGTCCTAGACGTCGCGGTGCCATTTGTCCCTATACACACAAAATAGCAACATTGAGTTGATCAGGCTCAATCCTCCTAGTGAAGTGAGTAAGTTACCATGGCACGTGCAACAAACAGAAGTCATGTATAACTTAATCCTAAAACTCTTATTCATGACATTTCTAGCGAAATGTGCTTAAGAACAAGTCCAATCCTCAGGCTCGTGAGAACGACCTCTACCAAAATGTAACAACCTAACATCTGACCCAATACTACTAGTAAGCACTTAGGTCAAATATCAGTCATTACTTACTATCATGGTTCTTTTATGAGAAAGAGAAATAACTAAAGAAAATACGAGCCACTTTTTTTTTCTTAAAATAAAAGCCGCGCAATCTTATCGGGTCGGTATCATAAAGTGTGGAAATATAAACATAGAAGTGGCTCTAGATCAAATATAACATCACATTGAAATACTTCATAAATAGTAATATGCCTACCCTACAGAAGGACTCTTCAAGTACATGAGATGATGCAAATACAACTGAAACAAGAAATACATGTAAATAGAAACCACAGAACCAGAAATCATAAAAGGAACACCCCTCCCAAGAACATCTAAAGTGGATAACCTCAATACAAAAGAAAGTTTATCCGTTCTACATGTAGTGCGTGCACTAAGGACTACCCTCTATCCTAAAGCTAATGCCATGGGTAAGGTGGGACGTAACCAATCCATGGACGAAGTGCGTTGGAGTAGGCACTCGAGCAGGTCTCCATGATGAAGCTCTGCTGGAGCGGGCATGGTGGAAGGCTGGACATTTCCCCTACGCGAGGCCGTGGACCAGGTACCGGGCTCTCCGAGGCAGTCACCGTTCTCACTACCCATGGGCATATGCGGTGGAGGGGCAGAGTCTCTTAGGGATCCTCCTTCAGTTCTGAGTGAGGGGCACGTACTCGGTACCCTTCCGAGAACTGGCAGAGTGAGTCCGTAGAATCCTCTCATAGGCGTACGGCGTGCTCAAAAATCATCGCATCATCATAGGGAGACGTTGGGTAAAGAGGTAGCTATCTACTGGATGAGAGAAGGGTCGTCCAAGAAATGCGAACACACGAACGGTGCAAGAGCCCTCAAATGAAATGACCCAAGCTCTGGGTCATGGTGGATCTCCCATGTCGGCGTGTTAATGAATAGGACGAAGGTCGCCATCTCTCTAAGACGTAATGAAAGAGAGATAGAGGGAGTGAGTTTTCTTGCTAAAGAAACTCAGGAGGGTTTTCCTCCTATTCTATGTGTCATCATCTACGTCTCCAGGGTTTCTCGTTTATTTATAAAACCATGGACATATATTGGTTCAATTATGAGTTTTCTAAAATCTCAATTTCCGAGAATCCGTTCTTTTTAACATGGCACTTGTGTTTACATAAGCTATATACTTGAATTATAGAACGTAAATCATGCAACTGGGTACATAGGACATAAAGCATATAACTGAGTACATGGAACATAAAACATATAACTGGGTACATGGAACATAAATCATATAACTTGGTTACTTAGGTGACATAAGAACCTTTAGTTAACTGGGCCGCCTGAATCTTTCTCCCTTTTGAGAAATCTCTAGGTTATGAGCTCATACCACGCTAGTCGTCACTAGCATCTAGACTTCATCCCTTGGGACAAGTCAACTTCCCGACCTTAAGTACGGGTTTAGGGGGCTAGAATCACATCGTCCCCACCCTTCATTGGGTGGTTTCAAAGGATTACATTCTCATATCTTAAGTAACCCTAAGTTCAACATGTTACTTTGAGATGCCGCATAATTAATGCGTAACACAAAATTACTACTTCGGATCTCTAAGGTCTTTTAAAGAAGCAATAACGTAAGAGTACAAAACTATTATTTAAGGATAATAGTTTACATGGCACCATATATGTCATGAGCTAACACATCAATTCATCATTAAATGCGAGACACATAATCATCCCTTAAGGTAGAGATCTCTGAATCGGTAACCTCAAACTATCCCATTATTTTCTTGCATGCTGATGGGATTGATTAACCTCATTACCATAATCCATTAAGTTCTAATTCCTAATTAATTATGGTTGGACAGCTTTATGTAGTTGTTCACATTTGATGAATTATGTGTTCTAGAAAAATGCGTTTTAAGCCCTTTCTCGCTTCCGACTTTGTCTATGGTGCAATAATTAATACCTAAGCCAATTATGAGTCACTCCGCACATCTAGGCATATTATAATGTGATTCTAACTATTTTATCAAGGCTGGGCAGAAACTAACTTTGCCATTCTTTAGTAGTTCTAGAATTCACATATGATGAGGACACGGCTAGTGGCAAGGACAATAAGGCACTTCAAGGACTTTGGGGACCTATGACAAGATCAAGGGCTAGGAAAGCAAAGGAGGCATTAAAACAAGTTGTAGCAACAATTCTGGAGGCTGCCCCTAAGTTGGAAGACTTGAAGCCCAAAATGGTGCATTGCATTGCCCCACTTGAAGACCCCTGATGCTATATGGGCTGACACCATCTTTTTAAGCCTTTTTATGTTACTAAATAAAGTTTGTAATAAGTATATTTGGGCTGTCCTATGGGCATACGAATTTAGCTTGGATTTTGGGTTGTTTTCTTTAATTTTTATTAAGTTTTTTTTTAAGTGGGCTGAAAGGCCCATATGAGGGAGCATGAATTTTATCCATGTTGGGCTGAATTAGTAAGCTGTTGGGTTAGGTCTAAGCAAATTTGTAAGTTGTTGCTCATTATAAAAGGCAAACCCTAACTTTTGGAGAGGCAATTCAGATCATATTTGCTTGTGAGACTTGTCTCTTGGTTCTTCATAGAATTCTCTGAACTTATCAAGGGTGCTCATCCTTGTGGCGTTCCTAGGCTTATCAATCTCTTGATTGTGGCGCCTTGTTTACTCTCGTCCATATCTCAAGATATACGAATCAGATTTCAATGATTCTTGAGCCTAAATTGAGTTTCAGAACGTCAGTTTTCTTTCTTGTTTTGAATCGTCGAATTCCGAGACCTGTAGCTTGAGATACGAAGCCGTGTTAATTTCGGATTGTATCTGTGTTTTCCAATCTTGGTAGATCCTTCTTGTGATTCATGGAGTTTGGATCATATCATGTGGTAATCAGAGCTCAGTTCTAAGGTTGGATAATTTGGTACTGATTTTATTTTACTTTTCTCTTGTCCTGCTTTGTTTCTTTTCTGTCTATTGTCTATGTTCAATTGTTTGTCCTGTCTTCTTTGTTAATTGGGTGCTGGATTTATTTAAAGTCAATTACATTTCTGCAGTCCTTTATTTTCCTATAATTTGTGCAGCACCTATTTGTCAATTGTTCTCAATTAGTGCAAATTCCAGCATTTTTTTTTTCTTCTGAAATTCTACATCAGCTTGCTGTTATTAACTGTTGAGTTAGAAGCAAAAGTACCAAAAAAAAAAAGATTGAAAATAGAAAACAAGAGTCAAAAAAAAAAAACAAAGAGAAAGAAGTTTAACAAAGAAAACAGCAGCTATTTTTTTTTCTTTCTATAAATTCAGTGCACAGTGCTTGATTGATAAAGTTCCTACGTGTCTTGCTGAGTTTGTTGTGTCTTCTTCAGTCATCACTTAGCTGTTCTCTTGTTTGTCATCACATTGTTGAGTTTTCAGTAAGTAGTCTTGTGTGTTTGTGGAGAATCTATTAAGAATTTCAAGAGAGCTATTGAGTGGTAAAAGGCAAGAGAGTACTTTACACAAAAGCCTATTAGAGAGCAACAAACACGAGTGATACATCTCTAAGAGTGTAAACACGTGAGAAGTGTGGTGAGGTCCTATTGCTTTCACTTTCGTTTTCTTTACTTGAATTATGGCAGGAACAGGTGATGGTGACCTTCCTCCTCAGGGAAACAATAGATTGTTAGTGGAGGCTATTACAGCTCAAATGCAGAGGATGATGAGGGAGAAACAGAGGAGTTATATGAGAGAATTGAGCGGTTAGAAATCAAGAACATCGTGATGATGATGGAGGTAGAAGGAGGATTGATGGAAGGAGGAGAAGAGATAATGAAGGTGATGCTAGAGAGGACCGAATTGAGGGAGTGAAGCTTAACATTCCACCTTTCAAGGGAAGAGTGATCCAGAGGCTTATCTTGAGTGGGAGATGAAGATTTAGCAGTTGTTCTCATGCCACAATTACAATGAAGAAAAGAAAGTAAAGGTGGCAGCCATGGAGTTCACAGATTATGCTCTTATTTGGTGGAACCAATTGCAAAAGGAGCGACTTAGAATGAAGAACCTTTGGTGGATACTTGGATTGAAATGAAGAGGTTGATGAGAAGGAGATTTGTCCCTTCCTATTATCATAGGGACCTTCATAACAAGCTTCAAAGACTCACGCAAGGTAGTAGGAGTGTTGATGAATATTACAAGGAGATGGAGGTGTCTTTGATTAGAGCCAATGTGAATGAAGATAGGGAGGCTACTATGGCACGCTTTTTGAATGGGCTAAATAATGACATTAGAGATGTGGTTGAGCTACAAAATTATGTGGAGTTGGAAGACTTGGTACACCAAGCTACCAAAGTGGAGCAGCAACTTAAGAGAAAAGGTACCATGAGAAGGAATTCTTCTAATTTCAATTCTTCAAATTGGAATGAAAGAAATAAGAAGGAGGGAGGTACTTCTTCAAACAATACCATGGCTGCACCTCAAAGGACTCAATTCAAGCCCAATGAGACCCCTAAAAAAACAAGGAGTAGTGAGATAAAATGCTTCAAGTGTTTAGGGAGAGGTCACATAGCTTCGGCATGTCCAACCAAGAAGACTATGTTACTTAAGGAGAATGGAGAAATTACTAGTGAGTCTTCAGCTAGTGAAGCCGAGGAAGAGGAAGAGGAAGAGGTAGATGAAGAGATCATTGTGGAGGCCAAAGAAGGAGATTTATTGATGATTAGGAGGTTGCTTGGAAGTCAGATGCAATCACTTGATGATTCCCAAAGAGAGAACATTTTTCACTCTAGGTGTTCAATCAATGGGAAACTATGTTCTTTGATTGTGGATGGAGGGAGTTGCACCAATGTGGCCAGTTCAAGATTAGTGTCCAAATTAAACTTGGAGACCAAGCCACATCCTAGGCCATACAAACTCCAATGGCTTAGTGAAGATGGAGAGATGACCGTGAGCAAGCAAGTGGAGCTGCACATTTCCATGGGACAATACAATGACAAAGTGATGTGTGATGTGGTTCCAATGGAGGCAAGTCATATTCTCTTAGGGAGGCCGTGGCAATATGACACCAAAGCTGTTCATGATGGGTTCACAAACAAGATTTCTTTCATGCATAATGGGAGGAAAATTGTACTCAAACCTTTATCTCCTAGAGAGGTGTGTGAGGATCAAATAAAATTGAGAGAAAAGAGAGTGCAAGAGAGAAAAGAGATGAGTGACACACAAAAGAGTGAAACACTTGATAAAAAGAGAGTGGAAAGAAAAAGAGTGAAACACTTGTGGGATTGAGTGAAACACTTGAGAGAAAAAGAGTTGTTTAGTAAAAGAAAGTGAGGTGAAGAAGCTGCTGCTTGCCAACAAGCCACTTTATTTACTTTATTGCAAGAAAAATGTTTTAACTACTGATAACTCTAATAAAAGTGTTGCCCCTACTAGTGTTAAGTCTCTTTTGCAGGAATACAAGGACGTGTTTCCAAAGGAGGTTCCAAGTGGATTGCCACCTTTGAGAGGGATTGAGCATCATATTGATCTCATCCCTGGTGCATCTTTACCTAATCGACCAGCTTATAGGAGCAATCCTCAAGAGACCAAAGAAATACAAAAGCAAGTTGAGGAGTTGATGACAAAAGGTTGGGTGCAAGAAAGCTTGAGTCCGTGTGCTGTTCCAGGAATTCTGGTGCCTAAAAGGATGGGACTTGGAGGATGTGATGGTAGCAATCAACAACATCACAGTCAAGTACCGACATCCTATTCCCAGGTTAGATGACCTTCTTGATGAACTGTATGGTGCCTGTTATTTTTCTAAAATTGATTTAAAAAGTGGGTATCATCAGATTAGGATAAGGGAAGGGGATGAATGGAAAACTGCCTTTAAAACTAAGTATGGTTTGTATGAGTGGCTGGTTATGCCTTTCGGGCTAACTAATGCCCCAAGCACTTTTATGAGATTAATGAACCATGTCTTAAGAGATTTTATTGGCAAGTTTGTTGTTGTTTACTTTGATGACATTCTGATTTATAGCACTAGTTTTGACTTGCATATTGAACATTTGAGGGCGTCATGCATGTGCTTAGAAAAATTGTATGCTAATCTTGAGAAATGCACTTTTTGCACCGATCATGTGGTGTTCTTAGGCTTTGTTGTGAGTGCAAAAGGAGTGCAAGTTGATGAGGAAAAGGTTAAGGCCATTCAAGAGTGGCCTACGCCTAAGAATGTGAGTGAAGTGAGGAGTTTCCATGGTTTAGCTAGTTTCTATAGGAGGTTTGTTAGGGACTTTAGCACCTTGGCTGCGCCTCTTAATGAGATAGTTAAAAAGCATGTGGGTTTCAAATGGGGAGAGAAACAAGAGCAAGCCTTTGCTGCCCTTAAGCATAGGCTAACTAATGCACCCATTCTTGCTTTGCCCAATTTTGGTAAATCTTTTGAACTTGAATGTGATGCATCAAACGTGGGCATTGGGGCTGTTTTGATGCAAGAAGGCCATCCGATTGCTTATTTTAGTGAGAAGTTAAATGGGGCTGCCCTAAACTATACCACTTATGATAAGGAATTGTATGCCTTAGTGCGTGCTTTGAAAACTTGGCAGCATTATTTGTTCCCCAAAGAATTTGTAATTCATAGTGATCATGAGTCCCTAAAATACTTGAAAGGACAAGGCAAGCTAAATAAAAGGCATGCCAAATGGGTTGAGTTTTTGGAACAATTTCCATATGTCATTAAGTATAAAAAGGGGAAGGGGAACATAGTGGCTGATGCTTTATCTAGGAGGCATGCATTACTTTCTACTCTTGAAACAAAAATTTTTGGGCTTGAGACTTTGAGAGAAATGTATTTGCATGATGCTGAATTTTCAGAGATATATGCTGCTTGTGAAAATGTGTCTCAAAATGGTTACTATAGGTACAATGGATTTTTGTTTAAAGAAAAAAGATTGTGTGTGCCTAAGTGTTCCATAAGAAATTTGCTTGTGAAAGAGGCACATGAGGGGGGATTAATGGGACATTTTGGGGTGCATAAAACTTTGGACATATTGCATGAACATTTTTATTGGCCCCATATGAAACATGATGTGCATAAATATTGTGAGCATTGCATTGTTTGTAAAAAGGCAAAATCAAAAGTGATGCCACATGGTTTATATACTCCTCTACCTGTTCCTGATTTTCCGTGGATTGATATATCTATGGACTTTGTTTTGGGGCTGCCTAGAACAAAGAATGGCAAGGATTCTGTTTTTGTGGTTGTGGACAGGTTTTCAAAAATGGCACATTTTATACCTTGCAAAAAGGTTGATGATGCTTGCCATGTAGCTGACTTATTTTTCAGGGAAGTGGTGAGACTCCATGGGCTACCTAGGAGCATTGTAAGTGATAGGGACACTAAGTTCCTAAGTCACTTTTGGAGAACTTTGTGGGGTAAGCTTGGTACTAAATTACTTTTCTCTACTACTTGTCACCCACAAACTGATGGGCAAACTGAGGTAGTGAATAGGACTTTAGGCACCTTGCTTAGGACTGTTTTAAAGAAAAATCTTAAGTCTTGGGAAGAATGTTTGTCTCATGTAGAATTTGCTTATAATAGGGCTGTCCATAGCACAACTAATTGTTCACCATTTGAAATTGTGTATGGATTTAACCCTATGACACCACTTGATCTATTACCTATGCCTAACATTACTGTTTTTAAGCATAAGGATGCACAGGCTAAGGCTGACTATGTGAGAAAGCTGCATGAGCGTGTGAAAGCTCAAATTGAGAAGAAAATTGAGAGCTATGCCAAACAAGCAAACAAGGGAAGAAAGAAAGTTGTATTTGAACCTGGAGATTGGGTTTGGGTGCACATGAGGAAAGAGAGGTTCCTGAACAAAGAAAGTCCAAACTCCAACCTAGAGGGGATGGTCCTTTCCAAGTGTTAGAAAGGATCAATGACAATGCTTACAAAATTGATTTGCCTGGTGAGTATAATATCAGTGCCACTTTTAATGTTGCTGATTTGTCTCTTTTGATGCAGGTGATGAGGCCTTGGATTTGAGGTCAAATCCTCTTCAAGAGGGAGGGGATGATGAGGACACGGCTAGTGGCAAGGACAATAAGGCACTTCAAGGACTTGGGGGACCTATGACAAGATCAAGGGCTAGGAAAGCAAAGGAGGCATTAAAACAAGTTGTAGCAACAATTCTGGAGGCTGCCCCTAAGTTGGAAGACTTGAAGCCCAAAATGGTGCATTGCATTGCCCCACTTGAAGACCCCTGATGCTATATGGGCTGACACCATCTTTTTAAGCCTTTTTATGTTACTAAATAAAGTTTGTAATAAGTATATTTGGGCTGTCCTATGGGCATACGAATTTAGCTTGGATTTTGGGTTGTTTTCTTTAATTTTTATTAAGTTTTTTTAAGTGGGCTGAAAGGCCCATATGAGGGAGCATGAATTTTATCCATGTTGGGCTGAATTAGTAAGCTGTTGGGTTAGGTCTAAGCAAATTTGTAAGTTGTTGCTCATTATAAAAGGCAAACCCTAACTTTTGGAGAGGCAATTCAGATCATATTTGCTTGTGAGACTTGCTCTCTCTTGGTTCTTCATAGAATTCTCTGAACTTATCAAGGGTGCTCATCCTTGTGGCGTTCCTAGGCTTATCAATCTCTTGATTGTGGCGCCTTGTTTACTCTCGTCCATATCTCAAGATATACGAATCAGATTTCAATGATTCTTGAGCCTAAATTGAGTTTCAGAACGTCAGTTTTCTTCTGTTTTTGAATCGTCGAATTCCGAGACCTGTAGCTTGAGATACGAAGCCGTGTTAATTTCGGATTGTATCTGTGTTTTCCAATCTTGGTAGATCCTTCTTGTGATTCATGGAGTTTGGATCATATCAATAGGACATAAAGCATATAACTGGGTACATGGAACATAAAGCATATAACTTCGTTACATGGAGCATAAATCATATAACTTGGTTACTTAGGTGACATAAGAACCTTTACTTAACTTGGGGCCGCCCTAATCTTTCTCCCTTTTGAGAAATCTCTAGGTTATGAGCTCATACCACACTAGTCGTCACTAGCATCTAGACTTTATCCCTTGGGATAAGTCAACTTCCCGACCTTAAGTACGGGTTTAGGGGGCTAGAATCACATCGTCCCCACCCTTCGTTGGTGGTTTCAAAGGATTACATTCTCATATCTTAAGTCACCCTAAGTTTAACATGTTACTGTGAGATGCGCATAATTAATGCGTAACACAAAAATTACTACTTCTGCATCTCTAAGGTCTTTTAGAAGCAATAACGTAAGGGTACAAAACTATTATTTAAGGATAATAGTTACATGGCACCATATATGTCATGAGATAACACATCAATTCATCATTAAATGCGAGACACATAATCATCCCTTAAGGAGAAATCTAATCGGGTAACCTCAAACTATCCTATTGTTTTCTTGCATGCTAATGGGATTGATTAACCTCATTACCATAATCCATTAAGTTCTAATTCCTAATTAATTATGGTTGGACAGCTCATGTAGTTGTTCACATTTGATGAATTATGTGTTCTAGAAAAATGCGTTTTAAGCCCTTTCTCGCTTCTGACTTTGTCTATGGTGCAGTAATCAATACCTAAGCCAATTATGAGTCACTCCCGCACATCTAGGCATATTATAATGTGATTCTAACTATTTTATCAAGGCTGGGCAGAAACTAACTTTGCCATTCTTTAGTAGTTCTAGAATTCACATATTAGGCAAACAAAGTCACTAATGATGCTTTTAAATGTCTGGAACAAATGTCACATACTTAGCAAGGTAAATCAACATATTTAGACCACCCAAAACAGAATTTAAGGTGCTGGAACTGTTAAGGCAGAACCAAAACCCTTAAGGCATAAAATCATGAGAAAAACCTTACTTTCAAACATATAACTTGCTAGTTTCTCTTAGAACCTTTTTGGACTTCAAAACTCCATAAGATCAAAGTTTATTTTGCCAAAACTCAACATAAAATGCCAAGGGCAGTAGCCATTTAATCTTACCCTTGATCAAGATGCAAAACTTGAAAACTTGTTTAAAACCTTAGTTGGGTGCATCTAAGCTTAGAAAAATTCTAAGTCATGCATTATAGGCCCTTGTAGTTAAATGAAACTCATCCTAGAGCCATTTACACCACATGGCCGAATGATATTCAAGGAAGTACCTCCTTGATTTAATTCTTTTCTTAGAATGAAAGGGGCAAGTCTTTGAGCTCTAAAGTTTTAAGTGACGACATTAAATAAACGTGCTATGCATTTCATTTTATAGCCTTTTTGAAAGTAAAGTGATAACACAAAGTAAATATGAAATGCATCTCCATTCTTATTCTTAGCGCTTAGTGATGACTTGAAATATAAAATGAGATGCAAAGCTTGAAACATAAACGTGCTAGGCAAAAGATAAACATGAGGTGCAAGGTTCAATTCTTTATTTTAGTGCTCTAGGCCTCTTGAAGTTTTCACTCCAAATCAACAATCAACTTTAAGGTTGAAATAGGTAGGCTTTGAGATTAATTAAGTGATGATGCACATTCTCATTTTAATCCTTAAGTTGCTTAGTGATGGCTTGAAATTAAACATGCTATGCAAAGCATAAAAGTAAACATGGATACAACTTCTTTTATATCTTGTTTAGAGCTCTTGCAAGACTTTAAAGGAAACAAAGTTTATCCCATAACTCATCCTCACAAGAAAAGAAAACACTAGTGTTGCTAAGTTATGTAAAAAGAGCCAATACCTCCACCAAGAACCATAAGGTGGCCGAAACCTCATCATGAGGAAGCAACCATATATATATATTTTTCTTTTGAACTCTTAGGGACCAAGATCTTGGTGATTCAAACACCAACATCTCAAGTCCTCATCATTGAGTATTTTTACAATGCTCTACATTTCTTAACAAAACAAAACTCATGACCAACATAAAGGAAAGAAACCGAAAACACACTTGGCCTAGAAACCAAGTTTAGGCTCTAGAGTTTTGTTCATGTGACCTACATCAACATGAAGCCCTCATCATCAAGCTACCATTTTTCCAAGTCCCAAAGGCCTTCATGGCCGAAACTCAAGAAAAAGAAATGGGGTTTTCAAAGGTTCAAGAGAAACATAACTATGTCTTGAGAAAAACTTGGAAATAATAACTTATCTTCAAAGCAATGTCTTTGTTCAAAGCATGGTGTTAGTCATTCAAAGCATGGTGAAAAGTCTAGCTATGCATGTCCTAGAGCATGGCTAGAATTGTAGCTTATTTTCAAACCTTTTTAAATGTATAAAATTACAAAATTTTGGGCTGCCAAGGCTAAGGAACCGTGCACCCTATGCCCAAAAAGAGGAGAAAATTTTCTAGACTTAAATTCCAAAGCATAGGTAAGGTGTTGTAAGACATGTGTCTGAAAAAGTTTGATAGAAAGCTTGAATGACCACAAAAACAAATCATTCTTTTTGAATTTGAAAGACATATTTCTTTTTATTTTAGAAATGAATTGAAAACCTTGATTGACCATATAAATTATTCTTTGAATCTTGAAAGACATTTTTCTTGGAAGTTGAACATTGATTGAAAGTGTTCAAGACATGTGTCATAAGATAGCTTGACCAATTAGACTAATTTTATGTGATTTCTAGGGGAGGGTGGCGCCACTTTTGGCAGCCTTGGGAAGGAGAAATATCTCCTCAAATCATGGTCTAGAAGTGTGCTTTGGTGTGACATAGATTAGGCTTAGGATTGATGGTTGTCAAGTAGGTACTCTAGGTACACTATTTGGTTAATTAAAACTATAGACCCCTAGGTTAGAGGTGGCTGAGAAGGTTTAATGGAGTCAAAGCCTCCAAGACTAGTGATGTGAGTGTGACAACTTCTCCTTGAAAGAAGATGACGTGAATAGTGGAAACACTATTTAACACTATTCACAATTTCTTTTCTTTTTAAAGAAAGAGACTAGAATGAAGTTTGAATTTCCCCAAGCAATTTTAGGTTCCAATTAATTTCAAATGTTGGTTTTGGCCCTAGGTTAATTATGGAAGTTAATTAACCTTTAATTAGAGCCTAATATTGCTTAGGTTTAGAGTTGAGACTCATTAGCTAAAAATGCGATATGCAAGGGCAAAATCGTAATTTTTACTAAAACTTGCCCAGGACCTCCCGACTTAGCAAACATAGTTCATGCCTTAAAATCATTGTTTTAAACCTCTGGACGAAGTCCGGTTCAAACAGAACTTAAACTGCCTTAATCTGAATTGGGTATTTTGGTCGTTAAGCAGAGAGATCTCATAAAATGTTTTCCTGCTTTGTTAGGCATTCGCACTCAAACAATCCCCTTCATATAACATATGAACCCTATGAGGATGGCCCAGCCGGCGCCCGTGTTTGGTGAAAATGACCTCAGGGCATATTGGTCATTTTGAAAGTTTAGCGAAATTCTGGTTGTACACTCAGGATTCTGAGGAGGATCCCTCAGGAGGACTCTGCCCCACTCCACCGCATATGCCCATGGGTAGTGAGGAGACGGTGACTCAGCCTTGAGAGTCCCTCCTGGACCCTCTATCCTCGACGTAGGGAAATGTCAGCCATTCACCATGCCCGCTCCAGCCGAGCTTCATCATGGAGGACCTCGAGTGCCTACTCCGAGCACACTTCGTCCATAGATTGGTTACGTCCGCCTTGCCCATGGCATTAGCTTTAGTAGAGGGTAGTCCTTAGTGCACGCACTACACATAGAACTCAGAAACTTTCTTTTGTATTGAGGTTATCCACTTTAGATGTTCTTTGGAGGGGGTGTTCCTTTTATGACTTCCTGTTCTTGGTTTCTATTTACATGTATTTCTTGTTTCAGTCTGTTTTTGCATCATTTATGTACTTGAGAGCCCGTAGGGTAGGCATATTATTATGTATGAAGTATTTCAATGTGATGTTGTTATATTTGATCTGGAGCCACTTCTATGTTTATATTTCCGCACTTTACTATACTTTAACCAGATACGCGCGGCTTTTATTTTAAGTTAATGTTTAAAAAAAGCGGCTTGTATTTTCTTTAAGTTATTTCTCTTTCTCATAAAAGAACCATGAATAGGAAGTAATGACTAATATTTAGCCTAAGTACTTACTAGTAGTATTGGGTCAAATGTTAGGTTGTTACAATCATCATCGTCCCCAGGAATCTTTGGGTTTCATTATGAAAATGTGAGCATGCTAAGATTCATTTAATTAGTTCGGAAATATACTTTACCGAGGTCCGTTCATTTTAATTATGCGTCTTATAATGCATCATAAACTTAGCATGTCATGTTTATAATGAAGTTTTCCTTTCATATATAATAACATAATTATGCATAAGACCACATCATGTTCCTCATCATCATATCATAAATACTATGCATAGAAGAACATCATAATCACATAATACGTTACTTAGTTCCTTAGGTGACTTAAAGTTACTTTCATCATCATTTTCCTGGGCCACCCTATACTCCACCCTTTTGGGAGTAATCTAGGTTATGAGCTCATACATTACTAGTCATCACCAGCACATACTTATCCCTTTTGATAAGTAAAAATTCTGTCTCTACCCTTTTAAGAGAACGGACTAGGGGGAAGAATCACCTTTCCGCGCCTATAGTTTGATTGGTCCAAAGGATCATTTCTCAAGATCACCTTTTCACCACCTATAGTTTGATGGGTCCAAAGGGTCATATCCTCATATATATTTGAGTCACCTTTAAGTCTTTGCATGTTATATCATAATACAATTCTCAATTCATAATCATTTATAACATTTTCTCGTTTATAGTCTTATTCTGAATAATATATATACCAACTGTAATCATGCATCCGGAGATTCCCAAGAAAGAGAGGTAGGTCACAAATGGACACGCTAAATACCAAGTCTTTCCTAGCCAGAACCTTTCCAAATTACACTTTTACAGGAATATACTTTCTTCCAGCAACAAGGGTAAATTTTTAAATAACAAGAATATTTCATTATTTCATGCATAAGCATTCTCATTGTTTGCAATAATAACTATAACATGCAAGCCCGGAATCATTCAATGACATCAAATACTTAATAAGCATCAAATCACTTCATAGACTTATCATTTCAAACTTCAAAGAACTATCATCATAAATTCTTACCGAAAAACTGTCTTAAACATCCAAAACTTTAGAATCGGGTATCCTCAATTATCACAACTTTGAACATATTAAACCATCATTATACAGTAGTACTAAACTCAAATAGGTAGCCGAATCATGAACCTCATATAATTGCATAAAACCACATTTCAAGTATACATAAAGTACTAGTTTCCCGTATAATTTTTGCAAAGCTTCAAAACTCCTTTACTAACTAATTCTTTTTGTTAAACTTTAAAGAAATTATAGACTTTAAGCCTCCATAATCATGAGGCCGATTTATACATTGAAAGAATGTTCATGATTAGAATTTTCTCTTAAGATAAAAGGAGCAAGTCTTGAGCTTTGGAGATTTAGTGATAACTAGAATTATAAACATGCTATGCAACCTCATTTTAATCTTGTCTTTATAAAGTGATAACTTGGAATTATAAACATGATGCAAGAAACTTGGAGCGCGGAGTCCGCATTGGACCAGTGGAGGGAGAAGAGAATCTTAAGAAACCTGAGTGGCCGGAGTCCGCATGAGACCGGTGAAGGGAGAAGAGAACTCTTATTACATCTTATTAAGCTCTAAACTCAAGACTTTTTAAAGAATGAATTCTTTGACTCCCATAATCTTAAGGGAGCTTTAGAGTTTTTATTACCATGGTTCCAACTTTGCTTGTGATACTTGAGCAAGTCTTTGAACTCTAGGATCTTTAAGTGATGACATAAAATAAACATGCCATGCATTGATTCTTTTAGCCATTATAAAATAAAGTGAGAGCATAAAATAAATATGAGATGCATCCTCTTTATTATCTTTGAAGATTAAGTGACAACTTGAAACATAAACATGAAATGCAAGCTTGGAAATTTAAACATGAGAATGCAAGTTCATTTATTCATTCTTAGAATTTAGTGATGACATAGAAAGTAAACATGGTTATGCAAGGCATAAACTTAAACATGGATGCAAGTTCATTTTATTTCTTTACTAGAGCTCTTCCAAGACTTTAGAGAAATATAAATTCAACCCAATATATCTTAGCAAGACAAAGTGAAAAATACATCTTTCAAGTTCTAAACTCAAGATCTTTATTTTTACATCATAAAAACATCATTCTTTAAAGTTTTGCATCAAGTGGAATTTTCAAGCTTTAGAGGCCTAACTTGTGATGGATTTACAACCCACACTCAAGGTCCTCATTATCAAGCTATCATCATATCCCCATATAGGCCTTATGGCCGAAATATTTAAAGAAAAAGAAAGAAGAAAACCTATTAGAAAAGCTAGAGAAAGTTCATGAAATCATCATTTTGAACCAAGAACAACACTTAGCAAAACATGGAAATAGCTTAAAGACAACTCCCTACCTAATTTGGTTTGAAGGAAAGGAAGAGAACTTGGTTTCTTTGGTGAAATGAAACAAAATCTCCTTGAAAGTTGAAGAAGAATTTCGGCCAAGGGAAGGAAGAAAGAAAGTTTTTGAGCTTTGGAAAAACTTGAAATTGTGCAATTATGAGCAAGGCTTCTAAGACTCCTTAAGCATGCCTATTTATAGAGATTTTGGAGCTCATGAATGGACAAATGGAGGAGGCATGGGTGGCTGATTTTGAGGGGGAACAAAGGGAGGAAATTCATATTTTTGTTTAAGGCATGTTTTATGCCATGTTTTAGGGAATTTTTTATTTTTTTCTTTACATGAAGCTTTGTGCCAAATTTGCCAGAAATTTAATGCATGGAGGCCATATAATTTCGTGCATTACAGCCCAAGGAGGAGGAAATTTATGTGTTCCATGTATTATTTAGGTGTAGGTAAGGTATTCTTGCAAATTAGAGAATTTGCAATTAAGGGCTTAGGTGAATTAGTAAGCAATTTGGGTGTTTTTAAACAATTTCAGATTCTAATCAATTTAAATAAATAATTAATTTGGACTCTAGATTAGTAATTAATTTAATAAGCTTTAATTTGAGCCTAATATTGCTTAGGTTTCATTAGACGAATCGAAATCTCAAAAATTGCAAAACTAAAGAGAGGGGAAATGGTCATTTCGCTCAAAAACTGCCTGAGGCCACCCGAGCTTAACCAATGGACAATCATAACTTAAAAACATGTTTTAAACATTTTAGTGAGGTTCGGGTTAGCGGTACGCAAATCCAAGTTAAAACAGCCGCAAGGGTATTTGGTCATTTCGTGCGAGTCTAAAATTAGGATTCTTCTCCTCTATTAACACACATAACACAAACAATCCCTTATTATCATCAAAACATCCCCTTGAGGATGGGTGGGGCCCACGATCCTCATTTTCTGAGAAAATAACCCTCAGGGCATTTTGGTCATTTTACACGTACAGAAAATCGGGGTTTGCAACTCTTGCACGAATTGCTCCTAACCTTTCTTCTAATGTTATATTCCTTTATTGAGGATTGTTCGGTCTCAAATTTTATGTAAGAATTACCTAGGTAATTCTGAATTTCTAACGATATAAAATTCTGGCGTTACAAGATAAAAGAATGGGAAGCACCAGAATCATATAGTACAATTAAGTGTTTACCATGCATGTTACACTTACGTTCCACAAGATTCCATGACTTCATCGTTTCTTTGATTACGGAAAAGACTCTTCCTTGGTATCCGGCTGGGGTTGGGGATTGGCGGGTTCCTCCTGATTCTGAATAGTGGCCTGGCTTCCACACCGGAGGAAACATTTGTTCCGGCTCGGTACGGCATGCCTATTCTTACCGCACTTGGGACAATCCGCTGGGGGTCGTGGAGGTGCTGCGGACCCCTTTGTGGTGCTTTCCTCTTGTTGTTGTTATTGTTGTTGTTGTGATTGTTGTTGGGGTTGTTGTTGTAGCCCTCTGCTGTTATAGCCGTTGTTGTTGTTGTTCGGCCTTCCTTGTTAAAGTTCCTTTGTGGACCTTGGGGTCTCTACGAGGTGGAATGGGGTCGATTATGCCTCTTGAATTGCTGACCTTGAGGTGTCAGCTTTGGTGATATTATCCAACCTTGAGGTGCTCAACTTTCTCCTGCCCTTCTTCAATGATGCAGCATTTGTTAACTAGGGTAGATAAATCCCTAATCTCCAAATGCGCAACTGCCACATTAAGCTCCGCTTAACCCTGACTCGTATTTAATGCATTTCCAATACTCGTCGGGTTACTTTGATACATCCTTGAGAACTTAATGAGTTCCTCAAATCTGGAGTGTACCGGCTTACATTCATGTTTCCTTGCACAAGCTGCATGAACTCAATGTCCTTGGCATTTTTTACTGACTCGGAAATACTTCTCATAAAAATGGACCTTAAATAGCTCCCAATCAATGTCCATATTCGGCCGCCTCCAGAGTCTTCAGCACCTGTCCACCAGAGCGTCTGATCACCCTCGAGCATATTGGTGGCAAAAGAAACCTCCTGCTCCTCTAAGCATGGGACTACAACAAAGACCTTCTCAATATTCCGAATCCATTCTTCTGCAACATTTGGATTGAGGGTCCCTTGAATACTTGGGTTCGCCCTGCGAACTTCCCAAACGAGCGTGTTCTGGATCTTATGGCCTTGATTCACATTAGCTTGGCGATCCTGATCCATCTCTTCCATCATCATCCTCATTGTCCTTGCCACATCACGGGAGTGCTTCGGGCTTTGTTGTTCTGGTTCTCTGTTGCGTTCCTAGTCTGTTCGACGTGCCATTGGTCCCTATACACACAAAACAGCAACATGAGGGTGATCAAGCTCAACATTCCATGCAAAGTGAGCAAGTTACCATGGCACGTGCAACATACATCAATCATGCATCTCTAATCCTCAAGCTCTATCCTGAATGATAAACATATACACATGACATTTCTAACGTAGTATGCTTTAAAAGCATAGGTCTGACCCTCAGGCTCCGTGAGGTTTAACTCTCTGAATACCAAAATGTAACACCCTAATAATTAACCCAATACACCTAGGTTGTATCTGATTAATTACTAGACTTTACTCTTTGCTTCAGTTCTTTCATCATACTTTGAAAATACTTAGTGAAATTACGAGCCATTTTTTTTAAAACATAATTGAAAACGTGAGCCGCACATAACGTGAACAATAATCGAAATAAAGCGAATAACGTGCATATATAGCATGAAAAACACATCATATTGGCTCCATCATATAACATCCATAATTACATAACACATAGATAGTTTGCCTACCAACAGAATAAGACTAGGTGTAGGCAATCTAACAAAAACAAATAATATATGGATGGAAGGACATCCATTAATGGCACCTAGTAATAACACTCCAAGGATAGGGATAGATATTTGAAATATACGAGTGAAACTAGCAGGATCAAGTTCAGCTACCAGGTGAAGGCCTCAATGTGATTCACGAACGCTTCCTTCTGTTTCTGAAGACGAGATGGAAAGAAAAATAGAGGGAGTGAGAAACTTATAAAAAGAATCTCAGTAGGGTACTCACCTCATGATGCATTGTGTCATCATCATCGTCCCCAGGAACCTCGGGTTATTATGAAATAGTGAGCATGCTAAGATTGATTTATTAAGTTCGAAAATATACTTTACCAGGTTCGTCGTTTTAATCATGCGTCTTATAATGCATCATAAACTTAGCATGTCATGTTTATAATGAACTTTTCCTTTCATATATAATAACATAGTTATGCATAAAACCACATCATATTCCTCATCATCATATCATAAATACTATGCATAGAAGAACATCATATTTCTCATCATCATCTCATAAATACTATGCATAGAAGAACATCATATTCACATAATGCATTTACTTAGTTTCCTTAGGTGACTTAAAGTTACTTTCATCATCATTTTCCTGGGCCACCCTATACTCCACCCTTTTGGGAGTAATCTAGGTTATGAGCTCATACCTTGCTAGTCGTCACTAGCATATACTTATCCCTTTTGATAAGTAAAATTCCACTCTACCCTTTTGAGAGAACGGACTAGGGGCAAGAATCACCTTTTCACCGCCTATAGTTTGAGGTCCAAAGGATCATTTTCTCAGGATCACCTTTTCACCACCTATAGTCTGATGGGTCCAAAGGGTCATTTCCTCATATATTTTGAGTCACCTTTAAGTCTTTGCATGTTATATCATAATACAATTCTCAATTCATAATCATTTATAACATTTTCTCGTTTATAGTCTTATTGGAATAATATATATACCAACTGTAATCATGCATCCTGGAGATTCCAGGAAAGAGAGGTGGGTCACAAATGGACACGCTTAAATACCAAGTCTTTCCTAGCCAGAACCTTTCCAAATTACACTTTTAGGAATATACTTTCTTCAGCAACAGGGTAAATTTTTAAATAACAAGAATATTTCATTATTTCATGCATAAGCATTCTCATTGTTTGCAACAACAACTATAACATGCAAGCCTAGGAATCATTCAATGACATCAAATACTTAATAAGCATCAAATCACTACATTGACTTATCATTTAAAACATCAAAGAGGCATCATCATAAATCCTTATCGAAAGCTATCTTAAACAACTGAAACTCTAGAATCGGGCAACCTCAATTATTGAACTAATTAATTATGCATCTAAGGGATTTATTACCATCAATTATAAGCCTTAAGAACATTATTAGACTATATGAGGCAGCATAGGCAGTAAATCATATTTAAAGCTTTACGGTTGCTTTATGTAGCTAATTTCACTTCTAACATGCATAGAATTATTCCTTATCAATAAACATAATTATCACAACTTCAAACATATCAAATCATAGTAATACTAACTCAGATCAGTGGCTAAATCATGAACCTCACATAATTGCTTAATATCTTATTTTAAGTACATGCAAGATATTAGTTTCCCGTAATATCATTTTAAGCCTTAAAACTCTTTTAGAAACTAATTCTTTTTGGTAATCTTGAAACAAATTATAGAACCAACTCAGTAGCTATTTAAAAATTACTTTAGGCCTACCTTAATCATGAGGTCAATTTATACATTGAAAGAATGTTCATGATTAAAATTCTCACTTAAGATAAAAGGAGCAAGTCTTGAGCTTTAAAGATTTAGGTGATACTAGAATCATAAACATGCTATGCAACCTCATTTTAATCTTATCTTTATAAGGTGATAACTTGGAATTATAAACATGATGCAAGAAATTGGAGCGCGGTAGTCGCACTTGGACCAGGAGAGGAGAAGAGAATCTTAATAAAGAAAATAAGAAACCCAGCGCGGTAGTCCGCATTGGACCGGTGAAGGGAGAAGAGAATTCTTATTAAGCTCCAACTCAGACTTCTTAAAGAATAAATTCTTTGACTCCAATAATCTTAAGGAAATATGCATCCTTAGGATACTACCATTTTCCAACTTTGCTTGTGATACTTGGGCAAGTCTTTGAGCTCTAGGATCTTTAGGTGATGACATAAAATAAACATGCCATGCATTGATTCTTTTAGCCATTATAAAATAAAGTGAGAGCATAAAATAAATATGAGATGCAACCTCTTTATTATCTTTGAAGATTAAGTGACAACTTGAAATATAAACATGAAATGCAAGCTTGGAAATTTAAACATGAATATGCAAGTTCATTTATTCATTCTTGAGAATTTAGTGATGACATAGAAAGTAAACATGGTTATGCAAGGCATAAACTTAAACATGGATGCAAGTTCATTTTATTTCTTTACTAGAGCTCCTCCAAGACTTTAGAGAAATATAAATTCAACCCAATATATATATCTTAGCAAGACAAAGTGAAAAATACATCTTTCAAGTTCTAAACTCAAGATCATAAAAACATCATAAAAATATTATTCTTTAAAGTTTTGCATCAAGTGGAACTTTCAAGCTTTAGAGGCCTAACTTGTGATGGATTCACAACCCACCCTCAAGGTCCTCATCATCAAGCCATCATCTTAGTCCCACCTAGGCCATATGGCCGAATTGTTCAAAGAAAAAGGAAGAAGAAAACCAAATGGAAAAACTAGAGAAAATCCATGAAATCATCATTTTGAACCAAGAACAACACTTAGCAAAGCATAGAAATAAACTTAAAAACAACTCCCTACCTAATTTGATTTGAAGGAAAGGAAGAGAACTTGGTTTCCTTGAGTGAAATGAAAGAAAATCTCTTTGAAAATTGGAGAAGAAATTTCAGCCAAGGAGGAGGAAGAAAGAAAGCTTTTGGTGCTCCTAAAACTAGAATTTGTGTAAGTTATGAGCAAGGCTTCAAGGCTCCTCAAGCATGCCTATTTATAGAGAATTCAAGCTCATGTATGGACAAGAGGAGGAGGCATAATTTTTGGATTTTTCATGGGGAACAAAGGGAGGAAAATCATTTCTTGTTTAAGGCATGTTTTATGCCATGTTTTAGGGAATTTTTTGGCATTTTGTTTTAGTGCATTATCTTGCAATAATTCTAATGATTATTATGGCTGAATTATTTCGTGCATTACAGCCTCATGGAAGAGGGTTTTGTGTGTTCCATGTATTATTTAGGTGTAGGCAAGGTATTCATGCAATTTAGAGAATTTACGGTTAAGGGCTTAGGTGAATTAGTAAGCAATTTGAGTGTTTTAAAGCAATTTTAGGTTCTAATCAATTTAAATAAATAATTTTGACTCTAGATTAATAATTAGAATTTAATAAGCTTTAATTTGAGCCTAATATTGCTTAGGTTTCGTTAGACGAATCAAAAATCTCAAAATTTGTAAAACTACAAAGACAGGGGCAAAATGGTCATTTTACTTAAAAATTGCCCGAGACCACCCGAGCTTAACCAATGGTTAATCATGGCTTAAAAACACCTTTTAAAACATTTTAGTGAGGTTCGGGCTCTAGCGGCACGCAATCGGAGTTAAAACAGCGAAGGGCGTTTTGGTCATTTCGCGTGAGCTCAAAATTAGGATTCTTCTCCTCTATTAACACACATAACACAAACAATCCCTTATTAACATCAAAACATCCCCTTGAGGATGGGTGGGGCCCACGATCCTCATTTTCTGAGTAAAATAACCTCAGGGCATTTTGGTCATTTTACACGTACAGAAATTTGGGTTTGCAATACTTGCACGAATTGCTCCTAACTTCTCTTCTAACGTTATATTCCTTTATTAAGGATTGTTTGGTCTCAAATTTTATATAATATTTACCTACGGTAATTGTTAATTCCTAATGACAGGAAAAATTACAGTAAAAATTGGGCGTTACACAAGACATGATTAAGAGTGGTCTTGCTTGATTAATAAAATCCACCTTTATTAGGGAGGAATCTCATCATGTGACCATTTACATAATTTAAGAAAATTGGAATAGGGATTTTACTATTCATGAAAATGTGATATAAAGTCTTAGATCAAGAAAAGGATTTTGATTTCTCTAAGCTATCTTAGGTTCTAATTAACCTTAATTAATTATTTTGACTTTGGATTAGTAAGTAGAATTTACTAATATTTAATTAGAGTCTAATATTGCATAGGTTTCGTAAACGTATCATTAGGCCCAAATGCATTAGCTTAAAAGAGCAAAATGGTAATTTTTTGCAAAAACCTTCCTGGGTTTCCCGGACTTAACTTGTTGTTAAACATTACTTAAAAACATCATTTTAAACTTTTGGGTGAAGTCCGGAATCAATCGGCACTTAATTCGGTGTTACTTACCATAAGGGCATTTTAGTCATTTTGCACATCGGAATTCAAAAATTGATTCTTCTGCTCTTTGCACACATAATCCCCTTTCAACATCAAAACATCCTCTTGGAGGATGGCCAAGCTTGCGATCTCATTTTCCCAGGAAATAATGTAACAACCTAACATCTGACCCAATACTACTAGTAAGTACTTAGGTCAAATATCAGTCATTACTTACTATCATGGTTCTTTTATGAGAAAGAGAAATAACTTAAAGAAAATACGAGCCACTTTTTTTTTCTTAAATAAAAGCCGCGCGTTTATCTTCGGTTGGTATCATAAAGTGTGGAAATATAAACATAGAAGTGGCTCTAGATCAAATATAACATCACATTGAAATACTTCATACATAATAATATGCCTACCCTAGGTAGGACTTTTCAAGTACATGAGATGATGCAAATACAACTGAACAAGAAATACATGTAAATAGAAACCACAGAACCAGAAATCATAAAAGGAACACCCCTCCCAAGAACATCTAAAGTGGATAACCTCAATACAAAAGAAAGTTTATCCGTTCTACATGTAGTGCGTGCACTAAGGACTACCCTCTATCCTAAAGCTAATGCCATGGGTAAGGCGGACGTAACCAATCCATGGACGAAGTGCGTCGGAGTAGGCACTCGAGCAGGTCCTCCATGATGAAGCTCGGCTGGAGCGGGCATGGTGGAAGGCTGGACATTTCCCCTGTTGTCAGGCCGTGGACCAGGACCAGGGCTCTTGAGGTCAGTCACCGTCTCCTCACTACCCATGGGCATATGCGGTGGAGCGGGCAGAGTCCTCTGAGGGATCCTCCTCTCCGAGTGTGAGGGGCACGCACTCTGGTACCCTTCCAGACTCTGGAGAGTGAGTCGTAGAATCCTCTCAGAGGCGTACGTTGTGCTCAAAAATCATCGCATCATCATAAGGAGACGTCGGTAAAGAGGGTAGCTATCTACGATGAGAGAAAGGTCGTCCAAGAAATGCGAACACACGAACGGTGCAAGAGCCCTCAAAATGAAATGACCCAAGCTCTGGGTCATGGTGGATCTCCCATGTCGCGTGTCAATGAATAGGACGAAGGTCGCCATCTTGATCTGAAGACGTAATGGAAAGAGAGATAGAGGGAGTGAGTTTTCTTGCTAAAGAAACTCAGGAGGGTTTTCCTCCTATTCTATGTGTCATCATCTACGTCTCCAGGGTTCTCGGTTTATTTATAAAACCATGGACATATATTGGTTCAATTATGAGTTTTCTAAAATCTCAATTTCCGAGAATCCGTTCTTTTTAACATGGCACTTGTGTTTACATAAGCTATATACTGAATTATAGAACGTAAATCATGCAACTGGGTACATAGGACATAAAGCATATAACTGAGTACATGGAACATAAAACATATAACTGGGTACATGGAACATAAATCATATAACTTGGTTACTTAGGTGACATAAGAACCTTTACTTAACTTGGGCCGCCCTAATCTTTCTCCCTTTTGAGAAATCTCTAGGTTATGAGCTCATACCACGTCTAGTCGTCACTAGCATCTAGACTTCATCCCTTGGGATAAGTCAACTTCCGAACCTTAAGTACGGGTTTAGGGGCTAGAATCACATCGTCCCCACCCTTCATTGGGTGGTTTCAAAGGATTACATTCTCATATCTTAAGTCACCCTAAGTTTAACATGTTACTTTGAGATGCCGCATAATTAATGCGTAACACAAAATTACTACTTCGGCATCTCTAAGGTCTTTTAAAGAAGCAATAACGTAAGAGTACAAAACTATTATTTAAGGATAATAGTTTACATGGCACCATATATGTCATGAGCTAACACATCAATTCATCATTAAATGCGAGACACATAATCATCCCTTAAGGTAGAAATCTCTTACGGTAACCTCAAACTATCCCATTGTTTTCTTGCATGCTGATGGGATTGATTAACCTCATTACCATAATCCATTAAGTTCTAATTCCTAATTAATTATGGTTGGACAGCTTTATGTAGTTGTTCACATTTGATGAATTATGTGTTCTAGAAAAATGCGTTTTAAGCCCTTTCTCGCTTCCAACTTTGTCTATGGTGCAGTAATTAATACCTAAGCCAATTATGAGTCACTCCCGCACATCTAGGCATATTATAATGTGATTCTAACTATTTTATCAAGGCTGGGCAGAAACTAACTTTGCCATTCTTTAGTAGTTCTAGAATTCACATATTAGGCAAACAAAGTCACTAATGATGCTTTTAAATGTCTAGAACAAATGTCACATACTTGGCAAGGTAAATCAACATATTTAGACCACCCAAAACAGAATTTAAGGTGCTGGAACTTTAAGGCAGAACCAAACCCTTAAGGCATAAAATCATGAGAAAAACCTTACTTTCAAACATATAACTTGCTAGTTTCTCTTAGAACCTTTTTGGGACTTCAAAACTCCATAAGATCAAAGTTTATTTTGCCAAAACTCAACATAAAACGCCAAGGGCAGTAGCCATTTAATCTTACCCTTGATCAAGATGCAAAACTTGAAAACTTGTTTAAAACCTTAGTTGGGTGCATCTAAGCTTAGAAAAATTCTAAGTCATGCATTATAGGCCCTTGTAGTTAAATGAAACTCATCCTAGAGCCATTTACACCACATGGCCGAATGATATTCAAGGAAGTACCTCCTTGATTTAATTCTTTTCTTAGAATGAAAGGGGCAAGTCTTTGAGCTCTAAAATTTTAAGTGACGACATTAAAATAAACGTGCTATGCATTTCATTTTATAGCCTTTTTGAAAGTAAAGTGATAACACAAAGTAAATATGAAATGCATCTCCATTCTTATTCTTAGCGCTTAGTGATGACTTGAAATATAAAATGAGATGCAAAGCTTGAAACATAAACGTGCTAGGCAAAAGATAAACATGAGGTGCAAGGTTCTATTCTTTATTTTAGTGCTCTAGGCCTCTTGAAGTTTTCACTCCAAATCAACAATCAACTTTAAGGTTGAAATAGGTAGGCTTTGAGATTAATTAAGTGATGATGCACATTCTCATTTTAATCCTTAAGTTGCTTAGTGATGGCTTGAAATTAAACATGCTATGCAAAGCATAAAAGTAAACATGGATGCAACTTCTTTTATATCTTGTTTAGAGCTCTTGCAAGACTTTAAAGGAAACAAAGTTTCATCCCATAACTCATCCTCACAAGAAAAGAAACACTAGTGTTGCTAAGTTATGTAAAAAGAGCCAATACCTCCACCAAGAACCATAAGGTGGCCGAAACCTCATCATGAGGAAACAACCTTTATATATATTTTTTTTGAACTCTAGGGACCAAGATCTTGGTGATTCAAACACCAACATCTCAAGTCCTCATCATTGAGTATTTTTACAATGCTCTACATTTCTTAACAAAACAAAACTCATGACCAACATAAAGGAAAGAAACCAAAAACACACTTGGCCTAGAAACCAAGTTTAGGCTCTAGAGTTTTGTTCATGTGACCTACATCAACATGAAGCCCTCATCATCAAGCTACCATTTTTCCAAGTCCCAAAGGCCTTCATGGCCGAAAACTCAAGGAAAAGAAATGGGGTTTTCAAAGGTTCAAGAGAAACATAACTATGTTTTGAGAAAAACTTGGAAATAATAAACTTATCTTAAGAAAACTCAAGCTTTAGAGGTTGTTCATGTGACAAACATCAACATACAACTCTCATCATCAAGCCCTCCTTACCTTGGCCCTAAGGCCGAAAATGAAAGGGAAAGAAAAAGGAGAAACCAAAATGAACTTGTGAGAGAAACTCACTACAACACAACTTTCAAGCAAGATCAAACATTGAGCATTAAGATAAAAGAAAGCATTCTTGAAAGCTCCCTACCTAGAGTTTGAGATTGAGAGGAAGTGAAGAAGATGAAGAAGTTGGAGAAGATGGACTCTTAAACTTGAGGAAAGAAGACCCCAAAGTGCTCTAAACTCTAAGCTTTAGTGAAATGAACAAAGGTGCTTCAAGTTCCCTAAGCTACCTATTTATAGAGAAGTAAAATGAATTGAATAATGGTGGCCTTTTTGGGGAAAGAAATATCTTTGTTCAAAGCATGGTGTTAGTCATTCAAAGCATGGTGAAAAGTCTAGCTATGCATGTCCTAGAGCATGGCTAGAATTGTAGCTTATTTTCAAACCTTTTTAAATGTATAAAATTACAAAATTTTGGGCTGCCAAGGCTAAGGAACCGTGCCCCTATGCCCAAAGAGAAGAAAATTTTCTAGACTTAAATTCCCAAAGCATAGGTAAGGTGTTGTAAGACATGGTGTCTTGAAAAAGTTTGATAGAAAGCTTGAATGACCACAAAAACAAATCATTCTTTTTGAATTTGAAAGACATATTTCTTTTTATTTTAGAAGTGAATTGAAAACCTTGATTGACCATATAAATTATTCTTTGAATCTTGAAAGACATTTTTCTTGGAAGTTGAACATTGATTGAAAGTGTTCAAGACATGTGTCATAAGATAGCTTGACCACTTAGACTAATTTTATGTGATTTCTAGGGAAGGTGGCGCCACTTTTGGCAGCCTTGGGAAGGAGAAATATCTCCTCAAATCATGGTCTAGAAGTGTGCTTTGGTGTGACATAGATTAGGCTTAGGATTGATGGTTGTCAAGTAGGTACTCTAGGTACACTATTTGGTTAATTAAAACTATAGACCCCTAGGTTAGAGGTGGTTGAGAAGGTTTAATGGAGTCAAAGCCTCCAAGACTAGTGATGTGAGTGTGACAACTTCTCCTTGAAAGAAGATGATGTGAATAGTGGAAACACTATTCAACACTATCACAGATCTCTTTTTTCTTTAAAGAAAGAGACTAGAATGAAGTTTGAATTTCCCCAAGCAATTTTAGGTTCCAATTAATTTCAAATGATGGTTTTGGCCCTAGGTTAATTATGGAAATTAATTAACCTTTAATTAGAGCCTAATATTGCTTAGGTTTAGAGTTGAAACACTCATTAGGCTAAAAATGCGATATGCAAGGGCAAAATCGTAATTTTTACCAAAACTTGCCCGGACCTCCCGGACTTAAGCAAACATAGTTCATGCCTTAAAATCATTGTTTTAAACCTCGGGACGAAGTCCGGGTTAAAACGAAACTTAAAACCCTTAATTCTGCCATTGGTATTTTGGTCGTTACGCGTAGAGATCTCATAAATGAGGTTTTTCTGCTCCGTTAGGCATTCGCACTCAAACAATCCCCTTCATATAACATATGAACCCTATGAGGATGGCCCAAGCTTGCGCCCCCGTGTTTCGGGTGAAAATGACCTCAAGGGCATTTTGGTCATTTTGAAAGTTTAGCGAAAATTCTGG
>JAMLFY010000030.1:189393-207539 GCA_030441495.1 Dalbergia oliveri
TTGTAATACCCCGATTTTCCTATTGAGTGCAAATGACCAAAATGCCCCTGAGGTCATTTTACTGAATTCAAGGGTTTTACCCGGCATCCTCGATGGGTCAACTCAATGTTTGAGGGATTATACCTGTTATGTTGAATATCCGAGGTGAAATCTCTTTAAACTTTCGGCTCAAAATGACCAAAATACCCCCGCCATGCTCTACATGGGTAAAAGGTGCCGTTTGAGCCCGAATTTTTCCAGGAAGTTTAGAATGATGTTTTAGAGTAATATTTGATGTTTAGCCGAGCCTTGAAGGTTGAGTTTTAGTGCAAATTACCATTTTATCCCTAGAAATATGTACAATGCGCCTAATGAGTATTAGCAAACCTAAGCAATATTAGGCTCTAATCGAAGATTAATTTATTTCGAATAATTAATCTAAAGTCAAAATGATTTATTAAGGTTGATTAGAAACTAAGATTGCTTAGTCAAATTCTAATTTTATTCTTTAATCCAAGACTACTAATCAAAAGTAATGAATAGTATTTTCTCTCTCCAATTTCCTTAAATTAAGGAAATTGTCTACAACCTTTTTGACCAAAGAATGATTTTAAAATTGTTAATCTAGATTAGAACACCCCCTGAAATCAAGTCTTGATGACCCTAATTAACCTTTATTACACCTAAACACTTTCTCACAAACTCCTAACCAAAACCTTAATTAATGAAACACCTAATCACATCATTAAACCACAATTACATGGATGATTTTTCCTCCCCTCTGGCTGTCAAGATTTGGCCAAATTCCTCCCCCCAAAATCCATCAAATATTGATTTCAAATTTCATCCAAAAAGGCTATGCCAAAGCTAGGACTTGACTACACCTAAGCTAGGACTTAAACCAAGCTTCCAAGACAAGCTTTAGAAGATATTTTCCTTCCCTCCCAAGGCCAATTTCACTAGCTCTTCCCCCCTAAATCAGCCACAACATTTCATTCTTTATAAATACCACACCTTGGAAGCTTGGACACCTTTTTGATCATTTGCTAAGTTTAGTTTCTTGCACTTCTCTCATTTCTTCATTTTCCCTTCCTCTAAGTTCTTTTTCTTCCTTCCTCAAAGAACCACCACCACCACCTTGAGCCACCACAAACCACCTCAAACCACCACTCTCATACCTTAAAACACCTCCTAAACACCAAACCTCACCATTTCCAAGCTTGCATCCTCAAGGAAAAATCATCTTCCTTGAGAACCTTTGGAGGCCGAATCCTTGTTGCTCACAAGAGAAGATTTTGTCTTCTCATTTCCTTGCAAACTCAAGCTTTCTTTCAAAGCTTTCAAGATTTCACTTGGTAGGGGTTTTCTTTCAAGTTTTCTTTACTTTCTTTGAGAAAAGTTTCTAGTTTTCTCTGGTTTCAAACTCTTTTTCTTCCCCTTGTTTTTTTGGCCATGAGGCCATTTTACAAACCAATCTTTAGCTTGATGATGAGGTCTCATGGAGATAGTTTGGTGTTTGCCATGAGAGAAACCTCTAAAGCTTGGATCTTGGTCTAACCATACAAACTCGGTTTTTCCTTTTCTTTGCAAGTTCAAAGTTTTGGTTTTTCATTTCCTTTCCTTTATGATTCCGGTTCCTCCTTGGTTTTTCCTAGTTCAAAGTTTTGGCCTTCATTCCTCTAGGTTTTCATTTTTCCTTTTTGCCTTGTCCAAGCTTTGGTTTTTATTTCTTTTTCTTCAATGGTTTCGGTTTTTCCTTTCCTCTCTTGAACAAAGTTTGCTAAAAATGTTAAGGTAGCCCTTTTATGTTTGTTTGAAAGGTTGTCTCTTGAAAAATCGTTTCCTTGAGCTTGATGATGGTGTTCAAGAACATAAGACTTCCTTGGTGTCTTGATGCTAAGAACTCTAAAGCTCACTTTATGATACATAATGGGTTGAGGTTTTTATGTTCCTTTAAAGTCTTGTAAGAGCTCTAGTTAAGATTAAAAATGAGTTGCATTCATGTTTACTTTTATGCTTTGCATAGCATGTTTATTTTCAAGCTATCACTAAGCAACTTAAAGATTAAAACAAGAATGTGCATCATCACTTAATAAATCTCAAAGCCTACCTATTTCAACCTTAAAGTTGATTGTTGATTTGGGTGAACACCCAAGAGGCCTAGAGCACTAAAATAAAGAATTGAACCTTGCATTTCATGTTTACTTTCTTGTCTATCATGTTTATATTTTACGCCATCACTTAAACTCTAAAGATAATAAATGAGTGCACCTCATATTTATTTTATGCTCTCACTTTATTTTCTAAGAAGAGTAAAATGAGTTGCATAGCATGTTTAAATTTATGTCACCACCTAAATGGTCTAGAGCTCAAAGACTTGCCCAAGTATCCAATGTAAAGTTTTAAGAAATTGGTTTTTCAATGAAGCCATTTTGGCCTTGTGGTGATGATGATGGGCTTGGTGTGAGTTCATCTAATCACAAGTGCCCATAGCCATGTTTTGAATTTTTCTTAGGAGTACCTAAGGAACATTATGAATAAGATTATATGTTTTAAATCTATTTTATGAGCAAATTAATTTAGCTACTGCCCTCATGTATAATTACATGATTTTAATGAGATAAATTGAGTTCTAAAAGAGATTTGAGTTCTTAAAAACCATTCCAAGAGAAAACTAGTAACTTATGTGCTTTTAAGTCATGATTTTATGTGATTTTATGATTGTTTCATTTTGGTTTTGTACCTCCCTGATTGGCTACTGTACAAACTGTTTTAAGGTGATAAAATGTGTAAATTTATGCTTGAGTGAAGTAAGGAACGTTTTAGAGAAGTTAGGAAATAAGTAACTAGAAAGGACTTAAAATGAGAATTCTAGAACACTTAGAATTGGAAAAAATGCAATTCTGTTCCAGCATAATTAATTCAAGTGTAAATGGTTCATAATCAGTAGGATATGCATAAAAACCTTTCATAATGATTAGGTATTAATTACTAAGCTTAAGGTGATGATAAGGACTTAAAATAGGAATTCTAGCACACTTAGACATGGCAAGTGTTTTTGTCCAGTAAGCTAAATTGAGGAAAAGTGAATTATAACTTAGTAAACATGCCTAGGATCCCTCATAATTGGTTTAGGGATTGATTATGAAGCCTTAGGCGAAATCGGATCAAAAGGGTCACGAACGGAGATTCTAGAGCCCCGTAAGTATATGATATTTTTCCTGCCCAAACTACATAATGCTGTTTGGAATTTAAGTGTGCCTATCTTAGTAAGAATTATAAGTAATGATCCCTTAAATGAATAAAGATGTACTATGGGCATTAGAATGATTGGAACCTAAGTTTAAGACCCTAAGGGCCAAAGCATAAGACAATATGAGATAGGAAGTGTGATGTGAGAATGAGACCAAAGTGAGTATGCTTGTGAATGAATGAATGTGTTAATATCATGAGTATGAGAATAATGGATTTATGATATGCGTTGTGATGTTTTGGTATGTTATGAGCATAATGCATGAGACTATATGATACAAATGAATTAGAAAAGTATGTTGTTATGATTGAAAAGTTTTCTTGATCGAGGATCTTGTGAAAATAAACATGCATTATGTGAGTTATGTGGCAAGACTCAAATTTGAGGAAATTCGTGGTGGAGTCGTTACTGTGCGATTTCCATCAAATTTGAGGGACAAAAAGAAAGTTTGAGAAATATGAAGTTTAAAGTTATATGCCGAGACGCATTTCTCCTTCCTTAAGGAGAAAAGAAACCGTAAGGGGTATGGACGTCGAGCCATACCGAAGCGGACAAAGTCGCTGGTCTTAACCTACGATGCGTTTCGAGAATGAAAGTATATAATGTTTAAGGTGACACACCGAGACGTACTTCTCCGTTCCTTGAGGAGAAGGTAAAACCGTGAGGGCATAGACATTAGCCTGCAAGCGGACAAAGTCGTTGGTCTTAACCAGTCGATGCGTTTTGAAGAAGGAAAGTCCCATGATGGGTGATCCTTACCCCTACCCGGACTCGGAGTCGGGATTATGATGATTATGTTTATGATTCGCTTATCAAGAGGATAAGTAAGAACTAGTGACGACTAGTTAAGGTATGAGCTCATAGCCTAGTTTAAGGGCGTTATATTATTGGTGTCACAAGTATGAGAAGGAAAGATGTTCAAGAGAAAGGTTACATGCCACTTATGTTGATTGATAATTGTTTGATTTACCTAAAGTACTGCCATGCATCCATGAACTATTATGTTGCATACACATTAAGAATCATTATAAAAGACATGGACCTTGGATAAATACCTTTGTGAAAACCTCATAATGAACTTTTGCATGCTTAACCTTTTCATAATAAACCCAAGGTTCCTGGGGACGTAAACGATGACACTAGGATAGAGGATTTCCCTACTGAGATTCTTTAGCAAGATTCTCACCCTCTCCTTCTTCTTTCCGTTACATCTTCAGACATCGATCTCGTTCGTGATTTTTGTTGATGCACCCGTGTGGAGCTCACTACGACTCGAATCATCAGTCCTACCACTTCGAGGGTCGTTGTGCCATTCGCATTTTTGCATACATGGGATGCCCGTTTGCCTTTCCAGTTCCAGCTTCAAATTCACTTTGACTTCCCCCTTTGGCGACGATATGATCTTTGAGAGGACGCGACCCCGCTGAAGAAAAGAACCATCGTGTCCGTTCTGATCTTTAGCGGAAGGCTACCCCGAGTACGTGCCTCGCCCGAGATGTTCGGAGACCGACCCATTCAGAGGATCCTCCTTCTCATCCTTTCTAAGGGTTTCGCCCGTACCCATGGATATCGGGGATGGGTAGCGAGGAGACGGTGACAGCGAAGGTTAGCACGACCCGTCAGAAGAGACGCCCTTATCGCGTCTATGCTCGCCCATCCTTCCGCCTTCACGCATCCGAGGAGCTTGGGAGTTCATTGCACACATACCACCGAGGGATGGGTAGGAACGTCATCCATGGCTCGAGGAGGGAGAGTCTTAGTTGGGCATTTATCTTTTGGGTTGTTTCATGTATTTGTTATCATTTGATATTATTGTATTGCAAGCTCTGCCCATAGATGGGTAAGACTTTATGCTTCGTTATATTTCGTTATGATGTACTAAACTATATTATCTAATGTGATGAGGAATGATGTTTATGATGGATGTGTTCCTTAATGTTTATGTTCTGATGTTTTATTTATTCTTCGCTTCACGTTCATTATGTTACGCGCAAAGGCTTGCACTTTGTTTTATATAAATCATTTCAAAAAAAAAAAATTACCTGTATTTTCCGCTAAGTATTTTATAAATGAATTTAAGAGAAGTAATAACTAATAATTAGTCTTGATACGTCCTAGGCGTATTAGGGTTAAATATTAGGGTGTTACAATCTCCCCATCCGAGCTAGGACGTTTTTGGAGGCTTGGAGACCTGGAAGGGTTCGTTTTTAGCTGGAATATCTTTTGAGGGCTTTTTCCATGTATTAGCGTGTTTCTTGTATTCTATGTTTCCTGGAATCAAGCTTTGCCCACGTATATGGGTAAGACTTTATGCTTTCTTTTATGTTTTAGACTATGTACTAAACTATTATGATTAACATTACTATTTTTGTCTTATGTTCGAGGTGTCCTTTAATGCTTTTGTTTTGAATGATTTATTTGTTCTTCCACCTTACGTTTCTTTTATATGGTACGCGAAGGCTTGCACTTTGTTTTACGTATTTCATTTCAAAAAAAAAAAATTTACCCGATGTTCTCGCTAAGTAATTTCACAAACGAGTTTTAAAGGAAGTAATAAGTAATAATTAATCTTAATACGTCCAAGGCATGTTGGGTTAAATATTAGGGTGTTACAATGCATACATGAGATATATGTTGCCTTCATGTCATTAAGACCCATGCTAAAAGACACCCACTTTGGATAAAAGGATTTAGAAATTTAAATTGAATCTTATGCATGCACACCTCTTTCATAATGAAATCCAAAGGTGTGAGGATTATGATGATTGTGTTAAAGTTGGGAATCCTATGAGAATCTTGAATAAGTTTCTCAACCCTTTTCTTTCTTCCGGGTCGTCTCAAGACACTAACTTGACTAGAATTTGTTTGTGATTCCCCAAAGGCGCGGGCATAACTATCATGTTACTATGAGAATCAAAGTCATAATGGAAGCGTGAAGACTAATCTAATTTTGTGATAGTTATGTTTAGCTTTGGTTAGTGTATGTTCGACCTTGACATTGTTGTGTTTAGTATTGGAAAAGGTGTCCTTATGTTTATAGAGGATATTGCCATATCATGTTTTAATTACTAGATGTTTATATGATTTGTGTTGTGATTATAATATGGTCTACCTATATATGCTATGATGAAGTGTATATGATTGCTATATCATATGTGTATTAACCAAAATTTATACGTAATGGCGTCTCGCATTTTAAGCTTTAAGTTTAAATAATTAGTCATATTTTTATTACTCATATTTTAAGAAAGATAAGTCAAGATCTAAAACAAAGGCGTATCAACTAATAATTAACTGAAATGTGACTCGAGTGTATGAGGTTAAAAGTTAACGTGTTACATGATTTTTAGTTAGAAAGAAGCTCAAGGGGTCACTTGATTTGAACTTCCTTTTTCTTTGCTCTAGCCCTATCATAATAAGGTGAAAATGTAACTTGTTTTTGTTTTATATGTATGAATCTTAATAGAACTATTACCTTGTCATTAATTAATTTTTGACTGTAATAGATTTTTATACTGAATTGCATATGGCAAAGCCTAAAATTGCCCAAAGTTACCTTTAGCTCTTCCTAGATAAATCATAGCTTAATTGTGGCACCACTTGGTTTCTCTAGAAAAAGTAAGTTATCTCTTTTTCCAATTACTTGCTAAATCTCAATTTCATTTATTTAAGTCATTAAATGTTGTCTTTCTAGGAAAATAGGCTCTTTGTTTTTTTTGGAAGATAGGTTCTAATTGTTTGATTGTTAGTAAGCACAAGAAACGAATTACCAATAGGTATAAGTAGACCAAAGTATTGGTAGCTTTACTTATGAACAATTAACATTTATCGTTGTAATATATATATATATATGGCTTAATGTTCTGTTGTAACTTCAAAACTATGCGTTTTGTTTTAAATTCTAGTAAAGCAAAGACTAGATATGGATAAGTAGTGGATCACAAAACCACAAAATTTTTTGAGTATGAACAAGGGATTTCAAGATTTCTTGATTTTTCCTTTGTGATATTTAGCTTAACCAGCAATAGTTTGCCCTTGTTCTTCATGTGCATTTAAAAAATGGCAAACAAAGGACATGGTGTATGAGCACTTGATCTATAAAGGTTTCCAAAAGGATACACATTTTGGTTTTGTAACATCCCATGCTGCTTTATGGATTGACGACCGTCCCCACAAATCGACATCATCATTTCATGTTTTGTCCTCATTCACAAGCTTCCTAAGAAAAATTCCCAGATCACCTATCCTTCAAGTCAAGCACGCTTAACCTTGGAAGTTCTCTTTAGTGATGGGCTACCGAAAAGAAGATGCATCTTGTTGGTATAGGTAGTACAAATCAATTCATACAAGCCATCCTTAACCGTATAATCCCAGCTGATATACAATTTAGATGTTTCATTCTAGTGTTAGGATTCATGCACCCCTCCGCTTAGAGCTTGAAAGAGCCGCTCATTGTCCGTGCCTTCTTACACGTGATCACTCCCTGCCGTCTCTGTTAGCAAGTTTTATTATGAAGTCTTCCATGGGTGAAACTAGCAATTTATCAAGTACCAGTGATTTACCTAAGTATAAGAACCTTGTTGAGGTAGATCAAATTCGAAACATGATCAATGAAGCTTTTTCCGTAACCATGGTAATCATATGAAATGAAGTACCTTTGACAACAAGTGAAGAAGTAATTGAGGTGAAGGAGTGATGCCACATGCAAGTCAAGAAGGGCTTAAAGCAAAGAACTTCTACTGAATTAGTTAAAGAAGGAGAGCAACTATTATATGAAAGGTACAAGGTATTCAAAACTATCTTTCATGGCTAAGTTGTATCACATCAAATGCCTATGCAAGATTAGTTTTACAAGTTAATGATGATATACCAGACTTTATTGAATTATGTGTTTGAATATGAAGATTCCAAGTTCATTCTACAAGGCAAAGAAGACCATCACCAAGCTTGGTTTCAACTATAACAAGATACATGCATGTCTAACAATTGCATGTTGGATCGGGCTGAGGATTATTAGAAGGTGACATGCAAAGTTTGTAGCAAGTTGATGAAGAATCAAAATATGGTCATGCTAAGACATCCAATACTAGTGGTAGCAATAAGATAAAGTTGTCTACAAAAGTCCTTCATTACTTTCCTCTAAATTTAGATCTACAAAGATTGCTTTTATCTTCAAAGATAAAGCTCAATTAGAAAGTGTATAGCTTGATTAGGATTTGAGAACTTTGAAGGTTAGAAAAATTTTGATTCAATAAATCCTTTGTTCGTGTTCTACCACAAAATGTCCGCCTCGGATTACCAACCAACGATTTTAATCCATTTGGAACTTTAAGTGCAAGTTATAGCATTTTGCTCGTTATTCTTATTCCATACAATACTCCTCCAGAGGTGATAAAGTAGACATCATTCATCATTTCAATGATAATTCCTAGCAAAACTGTTAGGAAATGACATAGATGTCTATTGCAACCTCTAATCAAAGAGTTAAAGGAGTTATGGTATGATGGTGTTGATGCATATGATGCTTCTGACAAGAATGTTTTAGGTTGCATGCAACTCTGATGTTAGAATCTATAATTTTCCTAGTTTGGTAATCTTTCTGTGTAGCATTACAAGTTACTCTGTCCATCTGTAATTTTGATGTTGTCCCTTGTCATTTCATTCATAGTAAAAAATTTTGTTTTATGGGTCATCGTCGTTTTCTTGATCAAGACATAGGTTTAGATTTAAAAGATGTGTTCAATTTAAATGGAGAACAAAGAACAAGGCTGTTACCAAAACATTATCTGGTGCTGAAATTCTTTGACAAGTTGAGAATATTAATGTCAAATACGGGTGAAGGGTAGAAACAGAAAAAAAGGAAAAAATTTATTTTGGTGGACTGTTTAAGCACTCAACAATACAAAAAGAAAAACATTTTTTTAGCTTCCATATTGACAATGTAATTTGTTGCATCACAATTTTGATGTTATGCATATTAAGAAGAATTTGTTGACAATGTCATTGACACCTTGCTAAATGATAGTGCAAAGTCAAAGGATCATGTCAATGCTCGAAAGAGGTTTTTCAAGCAATGGGGGAATTGTAAGGACACCTAAATAATTAACCCAATACGCCTAGGTTCATATCTGATTAATTACTAGACTTTACTCTTTGCTTCAATTATTTAACCATACTTTGAAAATACTTAATGAAATTACAAGCCATTTTTTTTTAAAAAAAACATGATTGAAAACTTGAGCTCATTGTAGCTGTGTAAATGATAATTGAGATAAAGCAAAAAACCAACGGGCATATCATGAAAAACACATCATATTGGCTCCATCATATGACATCCATAATTACATAATGCATATATTTTGTCTTGCGATAAGTTAGGCTTGTGTAGTCCAATTCAACAAAACATAAATAGAATATGGATGGAAGAACATCTATTAAAGGCACCTAATAAATAATAATACCCCAAAAATAGGCATAGATATCTAAGCTCACGTGCAAGGTTTAGCAATACGTTTCTTCAAGGGATGAGAGTGCCGGTTCACAAGCTCAAGTGTATCTACCAGGAGAAACATCAACGGAAATACGAACATTACTTTTACTTTCTGAAGACGAGATAGAAAGAAAGAAAGAAAGAGGGAGTGAGAAACTATAAAGAATTTCAGGAGGGTACTGATCTTATATGTATCGTGTCATCATCATCGTCCTCAAGGAATCTTTGTGATTATGAAATAGTGAGCATGCTAAGATTCATTTATTAAGTTTGGAAATATACTTTACCGAAGTCCGTTAGTTTTAATCATGCATCTTGTAATGCATCATAAACTTAGCATGTCATATTTATAATGAATTTTTCCTATCATATATCTCACATGAAGGCATATCATAATAACATAGCTATGCAAATAACATCTATATTCCATTATCATCTCATAAATGCTATGCATAGCAAAGAACATCATAATCACATAATACGTTACTTAGTTCCTTAAGTGACTTAGTCACTTCCATCATCATTTTTATGTAACACCCTAATATTTAACCTCATACGCTAGGACGTATCAAGACTAATTATTAGTTATTACTTTTCTTTAAATTCATTTATAAAATACTTAGCGGAAAATACGGGTAAATTTTTTTTTTGAAATGATTTATATAAACCAAAGTGCGAGCCTTTGCGTAACATAAACAACGTGAAGCGGAAGAATAAATAAAACATACAGAATATACACATTAAAGAACACATCCATCATAAACATCATTCCTCATTACTTTAGATAATATAGTTTAGTACATCACAAGAGAAATATAACAGAAACATAAAGTCTTACCCGCATGTGGGAGAGTTAGGTACAATGGGAAACATAAAGACAAATACATGGTAATAATCCCAAAAGATAAACACCCAACTATCACTACCCTCCCACTCCAAGCCTACGGTGACGCCGTCCTCGGTTCGGGGATGTAGCCCGCGAACTGAACGAAGCTCCTCGGATGTAGCCCAACGAAGCGGAGATCTAGGCATGGGAATCGAGGGACAGCGTGGCCTCCTGCGTGGTCGCCTCTGCTCGTCGAACGCGCCTCGCATGCCTCGGCGGTGACCGTGTCCTCACTACCTCCTCCGTGACCCATAGGGAACGAAGGAAGATCCCTCCGAGGATCAGCCTCGATCGAGAACGGGAACATACTCGGATATCCGCGTACCTCCGACGAGGAAGGTTGGGCACGACGGGTCTGCTCATCTCGGGTCGTGTCCTCTCAAAGACGAGGTCGTCGCCAAAGGGTGAAGTCGGATCGAAGTGATAGCTGGAGACGGGGGAAGCAAAAGGGCGTCCCACATATGCAAAAACGCGCACCTCGCAATGACCCTTGAAGTGGTAAAGGTTGATGCTCGGGGTCATAGTGCACCTCCCATGTAGGCGGGTCAATGAAAATCACGAACGACGCCATCGATATCTGAAGACGTAACGGAAAGAAACAGAGAGAGGGGTGAGAATTCTTACTAAAGAATCTCAGTAGGGAAGTCCTCTATCCTAGTGCCATCGTTTACGTCCCCAGGAACCTTGGGTTTATTATGAAAAGGTTGAGCATGCATAGGTTCATTATGAGGTTTTCACAAAGGTTGTTGTCCAAGGTCCATGTCTTTTATAATGATTCTTAATGCATGTATGCAACATAATGTTTCATGGATGCATGGTAGCACTTTAGGTAAATCAAACAATAATTCAAACATTTGTGTGGCATGAAACTTTTCTTTGAACATCTTTCCTTTTCTCATACTTGTGTCACCAATAATATAGTAACCGCACCCCTTAAGCTAGGCTATGAGCTCATACCTTAACTAGTCGTCACTAGTTCTTACTTATCCTCTTGATAAGCGAATCATAAATATCATAATCCCGACTCCCAGTACGGGTAGGGGGCCTAAGGATCACCCATCATGGGACTTTCTCCTTCTTCGAAACGCATCGACTGGTTAAGACCAGCGACTTTGTCCGCTTCGGTATGGCTCGCGTCCATACCCCCCACGGGTTTACTTTCTCCTCACCTGAGCAGGAGAGAAATGCGTTTCCATATAACTTTTAAACTTCATATTTCTCAAAAACTTTCTTTTGTCCTCAAATTTGACGGAAATTCGGCGGCATAACAACTACTCTCCGAATTTCCTCAAATGAGTCATGCCACATAATTTCAGTCACATGCATCATTTTCATGGAACTTTCTCATTGCCACAACTTTCTAGTTCACATGAGCATATTTCTCAATTTCATTCATATCTTTGAAACATTATGCATTTCAAACACAACAATTCATCAATTATGCATATAAAGTTTCATGCTCAAGGAACTAACATAATCACATCATCATACGTGTGCACGAGGTTCATCATCATAATCATACTCTCTCGTCCACCTATCTTCATAGTATCTTATGCTTTGCCCCTTTCGGGCTTTAAACTTGTATTTGCATTATTATTACCCTCAAAGGGTTGGCACTTAAACTTTTCCTCTAAAGTTTGAACTCACCAAGATTCCATTCAGCACTCTAACATAAAAGGGCAGAAATATATATCATTTGCTTAAGGGGCTCTAAAATCTCCATTCGCGACCCTTTTAAGATCCATCTTCGTAAGACTCCATAATTAATTCTTAGATCAATTATGAGGGATTCCTAGGCATGTTCTCTAAGTTATAAACCACTTAGATCTCTTATCATCATCTTATACTTAGAAATTAGCACCTAATCATTTATGAAGGGATCTTGTACATGTCTTACTAATTATGAATCATTTATCCCTTAATTAACCATTCTAGAACAGATTTGCACTTCTTTGTATTAAGGTGTTCTAGAATTCTCATCTCAAGTCCCTTTTAGTTACTTATTCTTTACTAGCTTCTCTAAATCGATCCTTGCTTCACTCAACATAATTTTACACATTTAACACCTTAGAAAATAGCATTATATAGTAGCCAAACATAGAACCGAAATCATGAACCCATAAGATCACATAATCTCTTGGGTTGAAATGCATATAAGTTGCTAGTTTTCTCTTGGAATGTTTCTGAAACAAAAGGTGTTCTGGTAATCGATTACATGTTCCTAGTAATCGATTACCAGGAGCTCAATTCATTCTGGGTTTTACAAGGATCGATTACACATAATGGTAATCGATTACGTAGGGTTAAATTCTGAGTAAAGACATAGGTAATCGTTACATACGACGGTAATCGATTACTTAGGGTTAAATCTGTTTCTGGAAAAGTAAAGAACATATGGTAATCGATTACATTATAAGTAATCGATTAAGGTTTTGAGAAGAGGTTCTGGGAAAAGCCGTAGTAATCGATTACACGCCTCTGGTAATCGATTACCAAGACCAAAAGTCCTTCGGAAAATCTTTGGTAATCGATTACATGGGTGGTAATCGATTACCAGACCTTCTAAAATTGAGAAAACATGATTTGACACATTCCAAACTATTTTAAACCTCTTGAGACCTCATAAAAAATTTTCCAACATTTCCTTGAAAATCATTCATGTATTTTACAAAATCAAACCATTGTTGTTCATACCAAAACTCATCCATTTCTTTTTGAATGGAGTTTCCTTTTTAGGATACTTAGGGCAAGTCTTTGAGCTCTAGAGTGTTTAGGTGATGACAAAATCTTAAACATGCCATGCACTTTATTTTACTCTTCATTAGAAAGTAAAGTGAGAGCATAAAATAAATATGAGATGCAACTTCATTATTATCTTTAAGGATTAAGTGAATGACTTGAAATATAAACATGAAATGCAAGCTTGGAATTTAAATATGGTAATGCAAGTTCATTCATTTACTCTTGTGAAATTAGTGATAACATCAAAATAAACATGAGATGCAAGACATAAATTTAAACATGAATGCATCTTGTTTTTGTCTTAGCTAGAGCTCTTGCAAGACTTTTAGAGGAACATAAACCTCAACCCATTATGCATCATAAGGCAAGCTTTAGAGTTCTTAGCACCTAGACTTCAAGAGAAATCTTAAGGTTTGAACTCACCATCAAGCTTAAGGAAATGGACCCAAAGTTCATCACTTTGTCTAAACAAAACTACAAGAACTAAGTCATATTTATTTTATTGCTCATAGGCTTCAATCTAGAGCGGATTCTAGAACGGCCGACCAACTTTAAGGTTGGCAAGGGTAAGCCTAGAGCTCTTTGAAATCATGAGATTAACTTTCTTAACAAAACTTTCGTGATCTACTAGACATATTTTACAAACTTTGTTCAAATCCATAGAAGAAAAACTAAAAATCCTTAAAAGGAAAGAAAGGAAAGGAAAAACCGAAACTTAAGCCAAGAAAAAAGGAAATCCAGCATGTATGGTCCAAGACCAAGTTGTTTCAAGCTTTAGAGGTTTCTCACATGACAACAACAAATCATTATCTTGAAACCTCATCATCAAGCTCACATTCTTTTTGTAAGAAGGCCTCTTGGCCGAAGAAGAGGAAGGAAAAGGAGTTTGAAACCAAGAGAAAAACTAGAACTTTCTTGAAGAACACAAACAAAAATCATCAAAACTTAACCCCTACCTTAGAAGTCTGAAGAGATGTAAGAAAGCTTTGTTTTCTAGATGGAAAGGAAAGGAAATCCTTTTGGAGTCTTGAGGAAGAAATCAGCCAAGTTGAGGAATTTGAGAGGATGAGGAAATTGCAAGAAGCTGTGAACTTGGCAATGAACCAAAGTGTAACCAAGGTTCTCAAGGCTTGGTATTTATAGAAAATTTGCAACATGGAGGCTGAAATGGGAAGGGGAACGCCTTTTGGAGGAGGAGGAGGGAGGAAATATCTCTTACAAAAGCATGGGTTTAGGCATGGCAAGCATGGTTGGAAGCATGGGCAAGGTATGGCCTAAAGCATGGGCTTGGCCATCACAACTCAACATGTGGCACCATTTTGGGAGAGAATTTTCGGCCTCTCATCAGCCAAGGGGAAGGGATTTTTGTTCATGTAATTGTGGTTTAAGGATGTGTTTAAGTGTTTCTATGATTAGGCTTTTTGATTAGGAGTTTGTAGCAAGCGTTTAGGTGAGAAAATGGTTAATTGAGGTGGTTCAAGACTTGATTAGGAGGGTGATCTTATTAGATTAGTAATTTAAAATAATTCTTTTGGTCAAATGAGGTATGGCTCAATTCCTTAATTTAAGGAAAAAGAGAGAGAAACACTATTCAAGATTCCATGACTAGAAATCTTGAATTTAAAGAATACAATTAGAGTTTATCTAAGCAATCTTAGGTTCTAATTAACCTTAATAAATCATTTTGACTCTAGATTAATTATCGAAATAAATTAATCTTCGATTAGAGCCTAATATTGCTTAGGTTTGCTAATTGCTCATTAGGCGCACTGGACACGTTCTAGGGGCAAAATGGTAATTTTACACTAAAACTGCCTGGACCTTCCTGCTCAACTAAACATCAAACATTGCTCATAAACATCATTCTAAACTTCCTGTTTCTGGTCTCAAACGGCATCTTTTACCCGTGTAGACACAGGGGGGTATTTTGGTCATTTTGAGCCGAAAGTTTAGAAACGAGGTTTCACCTCTAATATCATTCATAACCATAATCCCCTTCAAACATCGAGTTGACCCATTCGAGGGTTGCCGGTACTGCGTCCTCGAATTTTTGGTAGAAATGACCTCAGGGCATTTTGTCATTTGTACTCTAACTAAATTCCGGGCGTTACATTACTCCCCTCCTTAAAAAGAATTTCGTCCTCGAAATCGTTACCTTAAGTTGGATACTTCGTCCGCATCTCGGATTCCAACTCCCATGTGTACTCCTCCGTCTTGTCTCGTCCCCACGCGACTTTCACCAAAGGAACGGACTACTCTCAATCTTGCTCGACACCACGTCCTCACGATCTCGTTGGTGGAGGTCAAAGTTAGGTCCTCCCTTAACTGGACATGCTCTGGCTCTAACACATGGCTAGGGTCGGATTGATATTTTCTAAGCTGGGAGACGTGAAAGACGTCATGAAGATTTGACAATTTGGAGGTAGGGCTATTTGTACTACCGTCCGACTTTCCGAAGGATTTCAAAAGGTCCGAGAAATCGGGACTCAATTTCTTGACTTTCATGGCTCTACCTATTCCTGGAGTGGGAGTTATCTCAAGAAAACATGCTCACCTTCTTGGAATTCTAACGGCTTTCGCCGCTTGTCCGCATAGCTCTTTTGTCGCTTTGAGTTCAAGATTCTATCCTTGATCATTTTTATTTGCTCTGTGGTTTCCTCATACATCCGCCCAAAATGCTTTGTTCTCCGAGATCATGCCACACAAAGGCGACTGACACTTCCTTCCATACAAGGCCTCGTACTGTGCCATATCGATACTCGCATGAACCGTTGTTATATGAATTCGAAGGCGGCAGTGACTTATCCCAACTCCCTTTTCTATCCAAAACACATGCCCTTAGCATATCCTCCAATGTTTGGATAGTTCTTTGATTGTCCATCGTTTGGGTGAAGCCCGTGCTAAGCACAACTTATAACCAAACGCCTTTGAAAGGCTTCCCAAAACGCGACGTAAATCGCGGATCTCTGCCCGATGATTCGTCGACCTAACTCCGTGTAACCTTACTATCTCTTGGATGTACAACTGGGCCAACTTATCTAGGGAAAAGGTTAACTTGATGGGTAGGAAATGGGCCGACTTGGTTAAACCTGTCCACTATTACCCATATAGCGTCATGGCCGGCTTGGGTTCGGGGTAGGCTGGTCACAAAATCCATAGAGATATATCCCACTTCCATTCGGGGATAGGCAAAGGTTGCAACATTCCTGAAGGCTTTGGTGCTCAATCTTCACCTTTTGGAGACCAGCACTTACTAAACCTACTACGTCCCTTTTCAATCCGGGCCACCAAAACATCTTCTTTATCCTGATACATCTTGGTGGCACCAGGATGGATGGTGAAGTGGCTTTTATGGGCCTCCTCCAAGATACTCTTCTTGAGGTCACCATCTTGCGGTACACACATCCGCCCTTCAAACCTCCACAATCCATCTGCCCCTTGCTCAAAACCCTTAAGCTTTCCAGCCTTAACCGCCTCTGATCCCTAAACTCCTCATTTTCTACTTGTGCCATCATCACCCTTTGTTTAAACCCACTTGTTACCTAAGATGACACATCTTTACACTCTTCCTTATTGACATCCCCAAATTCATGTCCCTAAACTTCTCTATGAGCTCAACTTCCTTGACCATCATGTGGGATAAGCGTAATGATTTTCGACTCAAGGCATGGCAACCCATTGGCCGCCTGGGTGGTAACTTAGGCCGAAATCATAGTCCTTTAGAAACTCCATCCACCTTCTTTGCCTCATGTTTAGCTCTTTTTGATCAAAGAGATGCTTAAGACTCTTATGATCGGAGAAAACTTCAAACCTCACTCCATACAAGTGATGCCTCCATATTTTCAAGGCAAACACTATGGCGGCTAACTCTAGGTCATGGGTAGGGTAATTAACCTCATGAGGCTTGAGTTGTCTAGACGCATAGGCTACCACTTGCCTATTTTGCATCAACACACATCCTAAACCTTTTCCCCAAGCATCACAATATACCTCGAAGGGTACATGGGGTCGGGCAAAACCAAAACTGGGGTCGAGGTCAACCTTTCCTTTAACTCTAGGAAGCTCTTTTCACAATCGGGATTCCATGAAAACGGGGTGTTCTTCCTAGTTAGCTTGGTTAGGGGAAGAGCAATCTACCTTTGATAAACCTACGGTAATAGCCCTTAAACCCAAAAGCTCCGTATTTCCAATATCTGGTAGGTCTATCCCAATTCATTACACTTCTATCTTACTAGGGTCACAGCTATACCTCCTTTTGATACTACATGTCCCAAAAACTTCACTTCCTCCAACCAGAATTCACACTTAGAGAGCTTAGCATACAACTTCTTCTCTTTCAACACCTCTAAAACCAACTTCAGGTGACCTTCATGCTCCTCGTGAGTCTTTGAATAGATGAGTATGTCATCTATGAAAACAACCACGAACTTATCTAATAGGGTCTAAAGATCCTATTCATATAGTCCATAAACACGGCGGGTGCATTTGTCTGACAAACAAAGGACATCACGGCGAACTCAAAGTGTCCGTACCGTGTCCTAAAGCGGTTTTAGGTATATCCTCATCTCTTACTCGAATTTGGTGGTAATCCGACCTCAAATCAATCTTGGAGAATACCACCGCTCCTTTCAACTTGTCCATAAGATCATCAATCCTAGGCAAAGGGTATTTATTTTTCACCGTCACACGATTCAATTGCCTATAATCTATACATAATCTCATGCTCCCATCCTTTTTCTTAACAAACAAAACCTGGCTTTCATCCTTAGGCACTAGGTTGATAAAACTCTTTCTAA